>JAUZND010055699.1:0-13269 GCA_034780555.1 Coelogynopora nodosa
TCGTGAATATCTGCACTCATGACATTAGCTGTAGCGGTTTGGCTGTTGTGGGAATTGGCTCTCGCGGAGTAAGGCCAAGGATAATACACGTTAGTTAAAATGACTATACTGACATCGACTTCGCACCTTACATTTTCAACTCTAAATAAAGCCATTTTAACAGGTAGAATGCAATTGATAATCATAAAATTCATTATAGATTACGTTTGGGAAGCAATAGATTCAAATTCCTTTATTATACTACATTTATATAATATATTCTACAGAATCATAGGGCAGTACTATACATTTTTTTGCTATAATTGATATATATTAAATATTTTTCACAACTGAAATAGTTTCAGTGTTATTTTCTAAAAAGTATTTCATAATGACAAAGTTTATCTCTCATTCAATTTTTGAAATCATTATAAATAATATTGTTCATTAAATAGATATGTAAAACATGTTTGTTGACATTGTATTCGTTTATAAGCATTCAGTATATTTTTATGCGTATACTTATTTAGAAAAATTAAACAATTTTCACACAATAAAATACATAAAATAGTAGCCTAATAACACTTACTTAATTTTAAAATAAATAAAATAACTACATATGAGAATGATAAAAAATTACGATAAACAAAAGAAACGAATATTAAATTAGATATTTGTATAACAGTTTTGAATACATAACATTTTAAAGTAGTATATATAACTGGTTATATATTCTATAGTAAATAGTTAAAATTAGTCAAATATGGAGATACGATTGGAAAAGATCACACGCTGACTGACAGTGTAAAGTTGTGAAAATATTTAACACAAGTATCAGTAGTATTTATTGTTTAAAATACGGTGAAAATTGTAAAAGAAATGTTCACACTGGTTTATTTTGAACTGAGCTATTTGGATGATTTTGTGAGAAGTTGAATAATGAAGTCTGATTGTTCGCACTGACGAGCCATTCTTTCTTCTAATCCCGAAACTTGTTTTTTAAGACAGGCGACCTCGGTCATAACTTGGGATCTGGTTGAAAAAAATGTATCGACTCATTAAACAAGCAAATCTGTCTCAAAAATAAATATTTGTAAACGAATATTACTAAAATTATCAATTATCACATACCTAGCATCTTTATCCAAAGTACTTAAAAATAGAGGCATAAAACGGTGTATGTTTTTATGTATTCAATGTTTTTATAGAAAATGATTATATTATAGTTATGATATTGTTTTTATCAAGTCATACAGCCGGGGCGTATCCAGGATTTGACTAAGGTAGGTGCGCGGTTCCATAACTCAGGGCCAACCCAAACTTTTTTTCTTCAGTTTTCGGGGCCCATATTCAAACTTACAGTCTGTCGAGGTGCCCATAGACAAGTTTTGAATAGGGGCCCCTTTCATTAAGCATTTTATCAATAATATACTGATTCCAAAAGGACCTCTCTTATTTAATAGAGGCAGGATCTTAAGATAAAATGTTGGACCCCTGGCTTTATTATAGTGATCTGCGATTTTTAGCTAGGCTTGTTGTCATTGATGCATCAATAAAATTGAATAACATTTATAATATGTAGTATCTGAATAGGTATTAAATCTCTGGTGGAGGGCCCCATACATAAACTGAGGGAGGGTGCGCGCGCTCCGCGCAGCACCTTATAGCTGGATACGCCCCTGTCATGTCACTTGCTATATTTTGGACAATTAATATAACGATGATATGAATAAATTTAAAGATGCAAAACTATCAGTAAATAATATGAAGTTATGTTTAAATATTAGAATTACATACAATTTAAAGTAGGTTGATTAAAAGTAAGGAATTAAAATTTGCTTAACTTGTAATTTTTTAGTTTGATAACGATGACGTATAGCAAAACAGTAACAATGCAATTACAGAAATGACATTATAAATGACGAATATTTTGTTTAAATAAATGCATGAATTCAGCACAGTAGTATAAGTAAAAATAAGTACCGCAATTAATTAATCTTACTGTGAAACATCCTGTGCTTTCTCGTGTTTTACATATGACGGAGTTGCTGACACCGGTTGACAGAAGGCCGCTTGCACGATGACCTCATCCATTACCTCATCAATTTCTTCCTGATTTAGCATTACACTATTGTCGGGTTTACACAATCTAAAATTAGAAGCATGTACAGATGAATGCATATAAAACTAATGTTGATGATGGCACGGTGTTTATTTATAGTATGCTATGTTTATTTAAAGAAAGACAAGCAGGTATTATCAATATAAAGTGAGCATTTGCTTAAAGCTAATATTTATAACAATAAAATGATATTGTATTTATTAGGTATATTATATCATAATATATTTAAAACAAAATCACTGTGTAAAATTACCCATTGAAATACACCAAAATGGAATAAGCTATTGATGCCATTATTAAAAACCGACAATAAAACATAACAATAATGTCTCATATTGAGAAATCTCATTTCCTTGTATATCGATAGTGTTAAAAACGTTTATATTTTTTTTAAATCGTAAAAAATAGTGAAATTAATATGATGGAATCATTAATCACAAATTCGATTCTTTCTAATTGATGATACGAGTAACTTAATTACTTATAGGCACTATTATTATTTTACACTATTTAAACATTAGGATATAAACAATCAATCCTTTTGATCTGTTGGAAAATTTAACATCTAATTTTTTCCCACTTTTGAATTATTTACCATGTATAAAAAATTGTGCATCACACCTTTTAGTCATCATAGCAGAAGTTTACACAACGGTAATATATTTCAACCCTTTATATGTATTAGGTTACAAAACAAGTTCTTAATTTAACATTTAATAAAGGTTATATATTTTATCATTTTTTTAATTTAACATTTAAACGATAAATTAAATTTTATAGTTTACTATTATAATAAAAAAAGTCAACAAATGAAACATCTCAAATATATAACTACTGAAGTGAGAAAACCATTTCAGTAATAAAACATTGGCTTTAATTAACTAAGAACCGAACTACAGAGTTAAACAGTGAATAGTGAATGAAACAAATAACAGCGTACACAAAGTAAGTAATACAATCAATACTTAAACATAACTCAGACTAACGATACAACCTGAATGATTTATGAGAAAAGCGATTACGCAATATAGTTCATGTATGTATGGGTGACTGAAATAACACCACAATTTTGTCAGCAGTTGATCCAGTCTATGCCAAAGCATTTTGCTGCAGTTCTTCAAGCCAAAGGATATCACACAAAGTACTGGAAAAATTTCATTGCATCTTATTTGACTTTATCATTTGAACTGCATAAGTATTTAATTTCCTTTTCTGTACATAATGTGATACTTTATATACTGCAGATCGATAAAAAATAAAATATACAGATTTTTGTGGATGTATTCAGACTTTTGATCAACACTGTACTTTAATCTATCAAGTTTTCGGCTTTCGGAATTTAAAAACATAACACCCTAAAATGCATAGATTATCTTATACATAGTTTAAATTACAAATTTATGGAATTTTTCATCTTCAAATATAAATCTATATTTTTTATGTCGATACTTATATATATTAAAATATTTATATAAAATGCTTTTATTGGTTATTAAAAATATATAAACATTAGCCCTTTTTAAAGCAGAAGACATTAAAAACATTCTATATCTATATTTACAAATTATCATGTTAAACCGGCAACAATGGTTGGCTTCTCTTGATTATAAATATATATTAAAAATAGAAGGCATAAAAATATCAATCAAATCATTTTGTTATTTTTTTAACAATGATATCATCTAAAGAAGACTATAATATTATGTTTAAATGTTATTTGTGTCACTAAACTAAATTATCGTAGTGTGTCATCGTCAAAATCTAATTACATAAATAAAAATTTATTCAGTGTCATTGACAAAAAATTTAAGAATTTATCCAACACGTATTTATGAAGATTATAAATATCCATCCATGAAATATAATGATTCGTCGTTGCAACTATCAGGAAGATGGGGTGATTATACAAAGAAAACTAAACAATATCCAAACATAAAAAATACATCTACAATTAAGCATTCAAATGTAAAGCAAAACTTTTTACCTCAGCATGGTAAAATAGTTTCTTCAGGACATTTACTAAACAGGAGTCTTCTACTCAAAAATATTGAATCATATTCAACCAGAAAAAAATGCTTGTCACCTAAAAAACTTTTGCAATTGAGGCATACGCATCCATTAATAAATGAGTTTCGAAAATATTCATCTATGCAATGCACCTCCAATGTTGAAAGAAATCATATTTTAAAAAGTAATCACAGAAGCATTAATTTAAATAAAAATATTTTTAAAAAAAAATCTGTCAAAACAAAAAATAATGGAAATAAAATATACTTAGAACATGAAAGAAAATGTTTTTCACCTTTCAAAAATTTGTCCGTGTTAATATCATTTAACGAAAATGAAAACAGAATATCAAAGTTTTGTAACAATGGTTTCAAATCGAACTGTAGTGATATAACATTTCAAAATGTTGATGTAAGTGCATCATCTAAGTTTATTGAAGGAAAAAGTAACAAAAATGGATATCCTAATACTTTATTATCGAAATATAATAATATAAAACCTGCAATACAAAGATCGGAAGGAAAATTGAATAAAAACTCTCCATGCAATAAAAGCTTCATACCGATTTTGAAACCACAAACTAATAATAAAAAATCATTGCATAAATTGTGTGATAACAGTTTGGCACCAAAATTTATCAATGTAAAATCAAATATAAGATGCACTGATGTAAAGTTAACTACACCATCCAAAGATAAAAAATCTAAACAAAACCCTGTTGGATCAACACAAACATCTTTTGAAACAAAATTTAGCAATTTTACAGACAAAAGTTTGATGCCAACAAATTTAACGAAAGAGTCGTCTGTTCAATATTTGACACAAAAAGATAATCAGTGTACAAAGTCAGAAAATAAGTATCTTTTTGAAAATGTAACATTAAAAAATACATATAGTTCAACGCCAACATTTAAGGATACAGGACCGGTAGAAAAATCGCATATTAAAAATTTTACACCAACGTGTAATATCTCTATATGTAATGTTGATAGTGAGAGTTCGACATCGCAATCTGATCAAATAACATTAACTACCGAATCTCCTAGTAGATGTTTATCATTAAAATCTAAAAATAGAGGGGTAACACAAAAATATGTTATTAACAGTTTATCACCAGCACCTAAATATTCAAAATCAGAACTAAAAGGGCCCCATATAAATGTAAAACCTACATCTAAATTTTCAATATCAATACTAACAACTCCAGAAGTTGATAAAAATTTGACATGGAACTTTGATAAAACTAAATTAAAAAAGAAATCTCCAAGTACAATATTAACTCCAACATTTGGAAATATGATATCAACACAAACAAAATCGTCCAATAAAAATTTACCATCAACATCCAAAATTTCAAAATCAACACAAACAACCCCTGATAAATGTTTGACACTGCAATCTAAAAATATTAAAAAAAATAAATATATATCCTTTCCTAAAAGTTTAACACAAAAATCTTATTCTCAATGTTGGCCAACATCTACTAGTTCAAAATTAAAACAAAAGTCGTCTAATAAAAATATATTACCACCATTTATAGTTCCAAAACCAAAATTTAATGATAGAAAATCATTATCAAAACCCCTATTAAAAAGAAGAAAACCAAAATCAGTGAGTGAATATAATTATGTGGACCGATTATCATCACTTTCTTCTGATGAGGATATATTTTCAAAGTCAAATAGTGATAACGAGAAAAATTCAAGCTCACCACTTTCTTCTGATGAGGATATATTTTTAAAGTCAAATAATGATAACGACAAAAATTCAATTTCAAAATCATTTGATCAGGTTTTTCTTTCTATTTTATCAGATTCTAATGTTGAATTAAGATCAAGTTATCCTGACATAGCTTCTCGTTCAAGTTCTATAGTAATTGAATTAGGATCATTGTCTTCTGAGCATGACTTGCGATCATTACAAGATTGTGATAGAGACTTTGAATCGAAATCTTTAACAAAAGTCATTAATGAAGATGACCTAAATAAATATCCATTGCTAGAAGACACATTTGAAACTAATACTGAAAGACCTTCGTTGAATAGCAGAGTTGGGGATGATTTATTGCAGCAAAGCACAGAAAGAGAAAAACTTATATCAGACGATTTTATAAATGAATTTAATAAAGACTGGACTAAACTGTTTATGAAGGGCACCTCCGCCGAGTTAAACAACGTATGGGTGGACTATTATGACAATCTTTTATTAAACATCACCTGCAAATGTCCAGATCATGATCATCCATAAAAGAGTAATGAAAAACCATTAAAACATAAGAACGTTATTTAAAAAAAATATTTAGTTTGAAAATAATATTTTTTACATCGCAATGTTGACATTAAGAAAGAATGCAATGTGTCTTCTGCTATACAAAAAGATTTATTGAAGTATATTTACCCATTTCTAACAAAGAAGCCTCAAAATTAAAAATAAAAAAAATAAAAAAATATTTTTAATTATCTATATTGTTTATTATTAAATTCACTTTGTTAAATGTATAAAAATATAATTTTCATTCCAATATTTGAATATCAAAACTATTGTTTATGATATTGCCTATATAAAGGCAAAGTTATACTTTTCAATGTTAAAAATGTTGATGGTTAAAAATGTAATGTATATGACTTGAAAATAATATAAATATTTAATTATATAGATGAAATAGATAGAACGACTGTATTAATCATACATGCAAATGGCTATTAATAACGTAGAGCAAAATTTATAAAATTAATATTTACATCAAACATGTAATGTAAATATCATTAACTATGTCCTAGACAACTGAACCTATGCAAGGGCATTGGACTCAGGAGGATACATTAAATTGAATATATAGTCAGGCAAGATGGTTTTCAAAAATATTTCATCCAAATTTCCACCGGGGAAAGAAGACTAATAAGGCGACCGTCACTACATTAAGGCGTATGGAACATAACTACTTGAACTAGAAGCGGACTGTCAGCTGTAACAACATTTAACACTATACAGAAAGAAATGGCGTACGATCTTGGCAGCCACAGCAACACTCAATGCCCCTTCAGACTAAACCAACGGACGGACAAACTATTTGTTCTTTGGCATGCGCTCCGTAAACTGTCTTTCTCCATATGCGTGCAAGTTGAGAATTTTATCCATATTCAATTTCTAAGTGGTCTTTGCCAAAACGCAAATAATAATAATAATAATACCCTTTTCCTTTTTCCAGAGTTCCGATTCTCTATCTAACATGATAGAAGTAAGTGCTCTTTACTTAAGCTTTACATTACTTAAACTATATAGCAGACGTTTTATTTGAGCATCGAGACTGTCCATTTCTTTTTTGTATTCTGGATCTTTGAAGTAGAAAAAATTCTAATCATATTTTGTTCTAATCAATTAAATTGTATCTGCAGACTTTGAGAGTTCCCATTGGATAAAATGATCCATAAGTTTTTCGTATATCTGCTAAAAAGGTATTTAGATAAATAAATTAAAATGTCCATGACTAAATTCTTCTAGTTCATTATAAACTTTTAATGAAATCATCACAGCTTACGAGTCAATTTTCCAACCACTTTTTTAATTAATCAGCAATGACCTATTTCATATTTAGCCATGTGTATTAATGAATTTTATTTTTAACGTATTTTTTCCATCTGAAGTATGATGGAATTGATTCTTTTTAGTGGTTAATTTAATTTAATTTTAGATATGACAGAATTATCTCGGCTATAATTGCTGAACTTATTTTTTTCAATATGCTTGGATCTTATCTAAACTTGCTTTTTGGAATTATCTCGCAACATCCTTATCACATGTTACATTTGGCCAGCGCTTGCTCCATTCTTGCTGGTCCCCGTAGAAAATTGTTGTACCTTTCCAATTGAAACTTTTTTTAAAGTGTCCACGACGTTTGATGAGTCCAAAACAATTTTAAACATGGTGTTAGATGTATAAAATAAGAAAGTAAAATAACAATACAATAATGTAAACGCTTAAGTAAGTAGTCGCAAATGCAACCGTTCGTTATAAAAAACAAAAAGAGTAAAGTCCAGAGAGATAGAGCGATTGCAAATACGACCGATCACATCAAAAGATTGAAGCAGAATGACTTTTAGCTGCGAAAGCATTTCTATTTATACTTTTTATGATAGTAAAATGTAGGGTTAAAATTTTAAAATTGAGTTTTTTGGCATAGAAAATCATATTTAAAACAAATGAAGGAGTCAAAATTTAAAAAATATAGTTTTTGACCGTAGAGTCTGAAATTTTTTTAATGGATGGGTTATGGCCAAAGGTCAAAGGTCATGATCAAAGTTCAAAAGGTCAAATGGTGCAGTCGAATCCACAATTCCTATACTACTCCAATGTTCAATATATTCGAATCGTAGGTTTTGTGAAATTTTTTGAAAATTATTTCAATTGCGTGAAAATAATCAATAGAAAGTTATATAGGATTAACTAAATATTGCAGCAAGAATTATTTAATTGATTTTTTTAATCAAGAAAATAAATAAATCATGATAACTAATGCAACAGGTTTAAAGAGATTTGTGATGGAAAAGCTGTATAAAATGTTATCTATGTCAATATTACAGTTAAAATAAAACAATGATATTAATAAACAGAACATACTGAACATCAAAAGGAAAATTTTACCAACATTTAATGTTCTTAAATTATATTATTCATTTAGATGTTCAAAATATAAAATCAACTACAAACTATAAAAGCTTTTGCAAGAAAGAAACAACTATCAAAAACAAGTTACAAAGAAATGATAAAATTATATTTAAAATCAAACTTAGAAGATGTAAATAATAATATATGAAGAATTCACAATTGACATTTTTATTATATTTTTCTTTATTCGGAACATTTGAACAATAAGCAGAACATTGAATAATAATACAAAAATGGAAGATTCAAACAATGAATTAAAAGATAAACATCTCCAGTCTGATCGGGACAAGAGTATTAATTTCGATCCAGATATAAAAGTTTCAATGGAAATACTTAGTGAAAATGATTCTGCTGTAAAAGCGAACGATTACAAAAAATATAATTCAAAATTTTCTTGTGATAGTCATTTACGTTCTACAACTAATAAGAGAAACTCATATCATAAGCATAACAATGATGTAAAACATAATTTGTCTCCCACAGATCATTTTGCATCAGCCTTTGACGCTAATAAAAAGGTTATATTTCAACATTCTCATATAAAACCACCATCGGATGTAGAAGTTTCAAAGAGAGGAATATTTTCAAAAAAGTTATCTTCACGTAAAATTTGTTCTAAAATAGGTATCATTGACCTTTCTCATATTAAACCACATTCTGATATAGAAGCTTCAAAAAAAGGAATATTCGAGGAAAAATCATTTTTACGTAAAAATAGCAATATAGAAAAATATATTCTTCCTGACCTTTCCCAAATTGAACCACATCCAACTATTCAAGATACAAAGAAAGGGGTGTTCGATGAAAAATTATTTTCTAATAAAGAAATTATTAAAGAGTTTAATATAAATACTGACCTTTCACAAATTAAGCCACATTCAAATATTGATGCATCAAAAACAGTAGCGCTCGATGGAAAACAGTCTTCCTATAAATACGGTAATAAAAGATACCAAAGTAATATTTCTGTTTTTGATTCACACTTACAAACAACATTTTTAAAAACAATCCCGTTTGATAATACTACCACTTCACGTATTAAAGATAAAAATATTTATGAAGGCTTTTCCCAAATTAAGCCACATACATACATAGAACCTTCTAAAAATGTTGTGTACAATAAAAAATTCACTTGTCATAAACACTCTTCAATTAATAAATTACGTTCGTTTACAACATTTTCCAAAACAGGTTTTGTTGATAATGGACCCACTTCTGCCATAGATAGTAGTAAATGTAAAAATATCCATGATAACCTTTTCCAAATTGAAACAAATCCAATTGTAAAACCTTTACAAACTGGTGTTCCCAATTACAAAAAGTCCGCTTTTCATAAAAATACTTCCCTTATTAAATCATTCTCGTATACAGAATCTTTAAGAAATGGTGTGTATGATGGAAAATCCGCATGTCATAAAAACACCACACTTTATAAATCACAATCATATACAGAATCTTCAAAAACAGATTTGTTTAATGACAAATATTTTTTTCATATTGATTGTTTTATATGTAAAAAAATTACTGATGACCTTAACCAAATTGATTCACAACCAACTATTGAAGATTTAAAGAAAGACGTGTTCAATAAAAAACAATTTTCTCAAAAAGAATTTTTTAAAGAATTGAATATTAATATGGATCTTTCACAAATTAAGCCACTTTCAAATATAAACGTGTCAAAAATAGAAAGATGGAAAGATGAAAAAAACGGAGGAATGGGAATAAGTGAAAGAAAGGAAGATGGAAAACCCTTTTCCCATAAAAACAGTAATAAAAGGAATCGAGATAATCATTTTGTTTTTGATTCACACTCACATACAGAATTTTTAAAAAGACGATCGTTAGATATTGATCACACTTCACATAGAAATGGTATTAAAAGTAAAAATAGCTATGAGGCCCTTTACCAAAATAAACCATTAATATGTATTAAAACTTATAAAAATGGTATTTACGATGAAAGATCCACTAGTTATAAAAATATGTCACTTTTTAAATCACTTTCGTATACAGAATCTTCGAAAACTGGCCTTTTCTATGATAAACATACTGCACATATAAATGGTTTGAAAGGTATAAATATGCGTGATCACCTTTACCAAATAAAGCCATTTCCAAATAAAGAAGCTTTAAAAAATGATACGCGCGATGAAAATTCTACTTGTCATAAAAACATTTCACTATTCAAATCACTTTCCTATACTGAAGCTTCAAAAACAAACCTGTTCAATGATAAACATACTTCACATATAGATGGTACTAAAGGTATAAATATGCATGATAGTCTTCCCCAAATTAAGCCGTATACATACACTGGATTTTCAGAAAATGTTATGTACAATGAACAATCCACTTTTCATAAAAGCACTTCACTTATTAAATCACTCTCGCATACAGAATCTACCAAAACAGGTCTTTTCGGTGATAACCCCACTTCAAATATAGATGGTATTAAAGGTATAAATATGCATGATGAACTTTCCCAAATTAAGCCGCATACATATATAGAAGCTTCAAAAAATGGTGTGTACAATGAAGAATACCTTTCTCAAAAAAAGAGCAATGTAGTGAATCCTGTTAATCTTTCACTTCCTAAATCTAACTCATATGTGGAACCCTCAAAAAGAAGCTTTTTCCAAGATGATACGGTTGGTGTGAAAGATTTTTTAAAATTTGGTTCACACAAAGACAATAATATACAAATAGATTTTCCAAACTCTACTTATCTTGGAATACATATTGACAATGACATCAAAATCGATTTGCCTGATTCATCTGAACATATTAAACAAAGAGACAAAAGTATTAGAATCGATCCAATTCATTCTTGTGCAATTAATAAAGTCTATGATATCAAAATTGATCCACTAGATTCTTGCCAACATGTTAATAACAAAGATTTTAATGACAATGTTGAAGTGCAAGATTTTCAAGAACGGTGTTCATACAAGAAAAAAGAGGATGAATGTGATTGTTTAGAATTTATTGATAACAATATAGACATAAAAGGTAACAAAATATATTGGCCAGATTCATCTCAGCATTATCAATGTGGAGAGGATAATATCGAAATTAAATTTCAAGATTATAATGAACATAAAAAGGAAGATAATACCAAGCTTAATTTGAAAGATTCAAGTGAACTTGATCAAGCTAAAGATTGTAATATGGAAAGAAATTATCGAGATTATATTAAACAAAGTAGGCAAAATGACTACATAAAATTAAAAATAAAAGATACATGGGAATACGATATACAAAAAGAAAATTGTATTAAAATCGATTTAATTCAACCTAATCAATATCATGGTACTATCAAAGACAATAATATCATAATTGACTCACCAATTTCTTGTCGACATGATATTAACACATATTTTGATGACAGAGTTGAATTGCAAGATTTAAAAATTTCTCTTCCGCAAAAAGACGATGCTATCAACATTAATTTTACAGATTCTACTGAATATCGTATTAACAAACATGATAAAAACAAAATCTATGATATCAAAATTGATCCACTAGATTCTTACAAACATGATAATAACAAAGATTTTTATGAAAATGTTGAAGTGCAAGATTTTCAAAAACGTGGTTTATACAAGAAAAAAGACGGTGAATATGAATGTTCAAAATCTATTGATAACAATGTAGACATAAAAGGTAACAAAATATATTTGCCAGATTCATCTCAGCCTTATCCATTTAAAGAGGATAATATCGAAATCAATTTTCGAGATTATAATGAACATAGTATTGAAAAGGAAGATAATACCAAGCTCAATTTGAAAGATTCAACTGAACCTGATCAAGCTAAAGATTGTAATATGGAAAGAAATTGTCAAGTTTATAATAAACAAAGTAGGCAACATGACTTCATAAAATTAAATATGAAAGATTCATTGGAACACGATATACAAAAAGAAAAATGTATTAAAATCGATTTAATTCAACCTAATCAATATCATGGTACAATCGAAGACAATAATATTATAATTGACTCACCAATTTCTTGTCGACATGATATTGACACATATTTTGATGACAGAGTTGAATTGCAAGATTTAAAAATATGTGTTCCACAAAAGGACGATGCTATCAAAATTGATTTTACAAATTCTACTGAATATTGTATTAACAAACATGATAAAAACAAAATCTATGATATCAAAATTGATCCACTAGATTCTTACCAACATGATAATAACAAAGATTTTGATGTCAATGTCGAATTGCAAGATTTTCAAAATCGTGGTTCATACAAGAAAAAATATGATAAATTTGATTGTTCAGAATCTATTGATAACAATGTAGACATAAAAGGTAACAAAATATATTTGCCAGATTCATCTCAGCATTATCAATGTGGAGAGGATAATATCGAAATTAATTTTCGAGATTATAATGAACATAGTGTTGAAAAGGAAGATAATACCAAGCTCAATTTGAAAGATTCAACTGAACCTGATCAAGCTAAAGATTGTAATATGGAA
>JAUZND010055710.1:0-18828 GCA_034780555.1 Coelogynopora nodosa
CTATGAAAATCAAAGTTATCGCTCCACCAGAGCGAAAATATTCTGTTTGGATCGGTGGATCAATTCTTGGTTCATTGGCAACTTTCTCTCAACAATGGATTTCAAAGCAAGAATATGATGAATGCGGACCATCAATTGTTCATAGGAAATGTTTTTGATATTCAAGTTTACGTTGTATTTAACAAGAAATGTTTCTAAATTACAGTTTGTTTTTTATTTGTTAATTTATATAATAACTTTAGCGACAACCTTTTCAAAACCTCATTTTAAATTACTCATTATTGATGCTTTGTGTTACTGTATTCTTAATTATGATATTTAGTTCATTTGTTTTAAAATTATTTTAAATTAATTATTGTCAATTTTTCTCTTATGTGATCAGGTTTAATATTACTACTGACGTGTATGTATTATTTGTCTATTTATTTACATACTATTTGTGTATTTACCAGTAATAAAATATTTAACTTGAGCAGTATTATCCATTTATAAATGACTAATAATATATTATTTAATATGAGTGCTAGGACATCGATAATATCTAAAAAATTGTGTTATTGTAATATATTACAATATATTAATTACTGTTCTATATTTCATTTAAAATTACGATTAAATATTTAGTAGATTCAAAAATAATATATTAAATGAAAATATTTTACAATATCCTATTTGTTTATAATTCATTGGTTTAAGAATATGTTGTAATCAATTTTATGGGAAATAATTCAATCAAGTTGCATAAAGATTTGGTTAAAAGCATGTAAAATTTAAAATTAATTTATCATCAATCACATTGTATGCTTCCTTTTCTTATTAAAAATATATTTTTCTTAATAAAAATACAAAGAAAATTAATAGGCGGTTTGTAACAGATTTTGGTAAAACATGGCAGGAAACAGGGGCGCTCCCAAGGAGGGGGGAGTTTCAGGGGTTCTGGAACTGCTCCCATAAAAAAGTGCCATTTTCATGTTGTTTTTTCTGATACTTATTTGTTCGTTATACTATATTATTAGGAATAAAAATTTTGAAATTTCATGATTTGTGTCCTTTTTTAATTTTGGAACCCCTCCTTATAAAAATCCAGGTAACCGCGCCTGGGAAATAGTTTTAACTCTGATAAAAGTTATCTAAGCATGATATAATCTAAATTCAAAAGTAATTCACGTAGGGATAATGACACATACATTTTTCATAGTATTAAAATACGTTAGCTGTATCCCTAATTATAGTCACTATTTTCTTTCTTAATAAAATGAACAATCTGTAGGAAGTAATAGGAAGTCGGCAAGAAGTACCAAATGAAATACCACAATGTCTCGCTATTGTTGGACTTTGGCTTAGAATTACGGTATTCCATGTTTTTAAAAATAATTTTTATTATTGTCACAACCTTGATGTAAGATCTATTTAGCCAATAACTCTATCGTTTTATGTAATTTTTTAATAAGCTTTTATTATAAATGATAAAATCACTAAACATTTGTTTATATCATTTATAACATATTAACAATTTATATATTTTACTGCAATGTAATGGTAAATTTGATATTATTGTTCAAATAAACACCTAACTAAGCTCTTCTTCATAGCATTGTTAAAAGTAGTTATATGTGAAATGCCGATAAAAAGTAATTGATACAAATCAATGAAATAGTTATAAGTAAATTACAGTAAAAAGTTTAACCTTTTTTTGATCTTTTAACAACGTAAAGAAAAATGAAATATAAATTATACAACAATAATTTAAAATAAATTTATTAATAATAAAGTTTTTGCTCAAATTTTTAAATTCACAATACGATTTTCGAATTATTATAAACGCTTTTATGTTTACGGGAAACTTATTTCAAATGTAAAATTATATTATCTGACAGCAAAATCAAATTGTAGTTTGTGTTATGGTTGTGTGCGCATTATTATTCTGAACTTACACTTAATGAAAACTTCATAGAACTTTTTACACGGCGGATGAGTTAAATGACTAAATTAAATATAAATTTTATATCATATATACTAGTATATTCAAAACATATATATTATATATGAATTTACGGGAGCAAAAATGTCATTCAGTAACCTGTAATTAACTTTGACCATTAACTGTTTTGAAAGTCTTACGTTATAAGTAAGGCTAAACAAATTATTTAATCTGAAGTACAACTAATAGTATAGCTAATAAGGCAGCAGCAGGCTATAACTGGTCCATTTAACAATCTGTATAGTATATAAAATATATAATTATTTTAGTCAGCGTATTATATATGCGGAATAATACAATTCGACAATTAAAACCATAGATATATTATAGTTATGTTATAATTATTTTATAGATTAACATAGATATGTTAGCGGAAATATGCATAATTAGGATTTATGCATAATACCTAGGTTTTATGGATATTTCCTGTTAATTCTGAATAAGAATTATGCATTAATCCTAAGTGACTTTTAGAAATAAACCCAGACTTAAAAACAAATAAAACATCAATTTTCATATTATAAAATTCTTATATTATGTATTAAATAGTCTTGTGAATATGTACCTAAATCAATGTTTATTGTATCAATGTTTATTATTGTATGTTAGTGAGTTATGGCAGTGACTATTACAAAGTAAATTATTCTTTTGGCACTTACATCGTCCGGTCTTGCATTGCCCTCCAGAACTACAATTGCGGCGATTAAAGTCTTGACCTCCAGTTATGTTGATCTTTGACACGATTTCTCTGAGACTTTGCATAAATCCTAATTATGCCTATTTCCGCTAACATATGTATTATGTACTCTATAACTACCAAATGGGAACCTGTTCGCCCAGTGAGCCCCGCTATACTAACTATATTAACTATACTTAACTTGTATAGTTAAGACCTTTGAAAAAATGTTTGTTAATAGAATCTACAATTCGCAGAAAATAGAAACTGGTTCAAACCTAGGCAAGCAGGATTTCGCAAATGTCACAGCTGCTGCAAGATGCAATCTCTTACGTCACTCAAAGCATCAGCGATTAAATGCAACAATTGTCTGCGCTCAAAACTATTGTCACCCAGTTAGACTATTCCAGAGCATATGACAGGGTTTGGCGGGAAGCATTATTTCTCAGAATGCTCAACTACGGAGTGGACAGATGTTATGTTAACTGGATCAGTGGTTTCTTAATGAACAGGCAAGGTCAAGTTCAAGTGAATGGCATGAACAGCCGGTTTAGAGGTACTCGCCAAGGGTCCCACAATGTTCTATTCTCGCCCCCCTTTTCCCTTTTTTATATCAATTAGGTGAACGATGTGATACCAAGCGATCTTGACTCTGTTCAGTACACTGATCATGTGACCTTAGTAGCTAAGGGAAGAACCAGCAAATAGGCGGAATCAAAAATGCAAAGCGGTAACAAAGGGTAAGATTTTGGAGTAACAAGAGCAAAATGTTACTTAACAGCGACACGAGTGAGTGTTCGGTATTTTCTACAGACACGAAAGATTCCAACGTCCAGCCAACGATCATTCTAGAAGACAAAGCAATCCCAATCAATAAGACACACAGATTGCTTGAGGTGACTCTAGATCGTTCGCTGACTTTCGGAAAACACGACAAGATCATATCCAAGAAGCCGAGATATAGATGCAGGATTATTCAATGTCTCAGAAACAAATCTTGGGGCTGAAAAGCCGAACATTTTAAGCGCATCTACATAGCAAATATCTTTGACTACAGTGCGTTTAGCTGACAGCCATGGATCTCATAATCCAACAAGAACGAAATGGACAAAATACATACAGAACACTCCACTCAGACTAATCTCTGGTCAAACAAGCTCCACACCGAAAGAAGTCCTACGTCTAGAAAGCAAAATCGATTCCTACAAAACTCACTCAAATAGATTATGCTATAAGGCCAAAGAAAAAGCCTTACGGCTTCCTGAACATTATATATCAGAGCTTACTGCTATAAAAAGGAAGTTAAACATAGATTCAAACGAAACAGCTGGAGGAACATGACAATGGAAGACATTCATCCGGAACTCTCGTCAAGGAATACGAATACTTTGGAATTATTCCTACCATGAACAGACGTAGACGACAACATCAAAGTGTTCACTACTATAGAATGAGTCATTAAGAAGAGCACAATTTCTTCGGAAGTTTTCACAATGAAGGCTATAGAGGCTTTTAGGAGCTATAACACGCAACTAATATCATCTTCTCGGAAACAACCCCATCGACAATGTAGAAAACAAAGGCAAGGCTCTCATCTGCTCAGATAGTCAATCTTTACTAGATGTCTGATGGAGAGTTTAGCTTTGAAGAACAGAGAGGTAATTCTACAAGGGGTTCCTGGCCACGCGGATATTCCTAGTAATGAGTTAGTTGATGCAGAAGCCAAGGAGGCAGCTAAAGGGAAAATATACAGACTCTTATATTAGAAGAACCATCACAGACGATCCGCCGACAAGAAAACTTACGAAGAAAGTGTACCTCGAGAACAGCGTCAAGTATCCTGGAAATAGAAAGGACACGATTTGTTAGCCCAACTCAGGAGCGGGCATTACCCAAAACTGAACGAGTACAAGCACCGACTAGATCCAACCCACAGCCCAGACTGCCCTCATTGCGCCGGTACTCATCAGACGGTTGAACGCTGGTTCAATGATTATCCCAGCAGGCCAACCTTCAAACTCAACATATTTAGTACTTTATCCACGCCTCTCTCTAGTATGGCAACCTACCCTAGGGAGGCAGCCCTAGTAAAACATTCTATTTTTCTTAGGCAGGCTTCTTTCTCTACTCCAACAACAACAACAACAACCACTTCCAAGTACGCCCCCTCCCTCAATAGTTAATTTTACTGTATATTCTTATGAATAGTCAGTGAACATATATTTGCTAGGAAATCTAAATATAGTATACCATGTTTGGCCATACAGCACTCTACATACGCCCCCCCCCCCCCATTCCCCCCGGGCTCCGGTGCCACTCTTCCTCTATCTTCGACTGAAACATAAAATCTCATAAAGTAGTTAACTTTTGTCCAACCCTTATACAATTAGATACACATGGTTAACTTAATGAATATTTTCAAGTTATTTTTGCGCCACTTAAAAATGAAAGAATTGTTCAATTCTCAATTTGTCAAATGTTCATACTATTGACAGGAATTAGAAACATTCCTTGTAATTGGTCGATTCCGTATAATCGAAATTCTTCTTTAGAATCGTCGTTAAATAATTAAATCTAAAATAATCACTATAAGTTGTAGATCTAAATATTGCTATAATATCAGTTGATAAAGGACACGATTTTGTTATAATGGATACATAACGAAGCACAAAACAAACGTAATAGATTTGAATTGCCAAATCTTCTGAGATTATTAATTAAAAAAATCAAAATGATGTAATTAATTTTTACTAAATTAATTACATTATTTAAATGGATAATTAAAATTTTATTAAGGGAAACGGATATTTTACACTTTCTCTTGCAGATGTTAGATGTACCGCCGCTTTTATTTACTTCTTAACATACATAAACGCACTAACCCATTTCTATACTCGAAATACTAATAGTAAGTGGAGGCACTTCTTCAACTGAAGCTATTTTACGTTGTACAGATTTCCGTATCCGCCCATTATCTGAAGACTGATTTTTATGTTCAGATTACAAGTGTTTTTGAAGAAAAATCTTTCTCTTGATTCTTTATCTGTTGATACTTTTTATGATATCTCTTGACACACATTTTGAGAATTCTTAAGGCACACTATATTGTAAACAAGCATACAATAACATAAAGAAAACAATGAATATTCATAAATTAATCTAATAAGCAATACATTTTATGGCATGTCATATGAAAATCTAGTTTTTTTGAAAAATACTGTTATTTTTATGGAAAAACGTTTCGTTTCGAATTAAACTATATTAATAATTATTGGTACTTATATAACTTTTTAGACGATTGTATCTATTTACCCATAATTATAAACTGCACTTCCGCAATATTTACAAAATCAACAGACCCGCACTAATTTCTAAAACCAAACATCATGTTACTCTCGACATCTTTAATTGAATAAAAAGTTTTAGGACAAATAAGAAAACCAAAAAGGTTTTAAAATTCCAATATTTATATTTTCACTTATTGCAGTTAAAAAAAACGAAAAAGATACAAAATAGTAAACAAAACATAGTAAAACAAAAAAGGCAAAATTTTAGGTGGAATTATTGAATAAAAAATTGCTTGTAATGGAGAAAACAATTATATTATTACAGATTTTTAAGAAAAAGGAAGAACAGCAAATAGACAGATACCGAATCAACACTGTTTAGTTAGAAAAACTGAAAGTATTTTCCCTCATTATCACGTAAACTCTAGAGATCCCAACATAAGATCTACTTATAAATTAGAAAAACAAACAAATCTTCTGTCTTTTTTGCTATGATCGTGTGATGGATGCTCTAACCATTCATTGGGTAGTTTTTAATTATTTTTATATAATAGACAGAAAATCACAACTGTAAATTAGCCATATACATATACAATTAAATTTCCTTACCAAAATATTGCTCTCTGTCTTTCTGTCTCTTTCTTAATATTCCTTGTTTTTATTTTCCTTTAAATTTTTAATTTTTTAATGGTTTTATCTGGTTGTAAGCTTTCTTCCTTTTTTATAATGATTAGAACTGAAATGTCGCGAATTTCTCTGAACTATTTTTTAATGTTTTGTTCATTATATACTTGCATTATTTGAGATGGATAAAGTTTAACCGAAGGATGTCAAAAATATAACTATTAGAATATAACTATTAGAATATAACTATTAGAATATAATTATTAGAATATAACTATTAGAATATAACTATTAGAATATAACTATTAGAATAAAACTATTAGAATATAACTATTAGAATATAATTATTAGATTATAACTATTAGAATATAACTATTAAAATATAACTATTATAATATAACTATTCAAATGCAGAAAAACTTTTTAGTTCTTTCTTATTTCTTATTTGTTCAATTCTAAAATCATAATTGTTAATATTTTATAAAATAATTAGGGATATAATGTTATTTAAAAATGTTTTTTAAATAAATTAAAACATTTTATATTTATAGAGGCTATAAACTCAAACTAATTGAACAGACCGACCGACCACACGTTAAGTCTGTTTCTCAAAAAAATCACTCCATTGCAAAAATATTAATTATTCGGAGTCTAGTTGTGTTCCTTTTATACCATATTTGATAAGAGCGTGGTTGGGTTAACGCCAAATTAGGGCTCTGTTTCCGTAGAATGGGCTCAGTTAGGGTCTACCTGGGAATAAACATCAAACCAAAGCATTAATTGGGAATAATCTGCGCAGCATTACTGGTGATTTAGGTTTACCTCATAATTAGTGGAAAACACTTTATTTCTCATTATTATTTAAAAAATATGCTTTGATTCTATTGTATCAGTAAGTCTACATGACTAAGAGGTATAACCTCGAATATTTGTAGTAATAAAATTACATCACATCTGCAGCAAGTGCTTATTTTTTCTTATTTATCCCTAAAATGCTGCACAGAGCAAACCACCGTTTCATTATATGAATTATTGATACGCAAGGAATGAAAATCAAATATTCAAACCTTTTAACAATAATATAGAAAAAATAATAATTAAGCAGTCCGTTTTATTTCCAGTATTTCCTTATTTTAGTTTTTAGGTATTTCAATATAATATATATATATATTATCATACGCAGTTGTATAACACGAGTAAATCCCGTCGATCGCGATAGATAGCCTTTCACATCAAAATGTCAGGAGTCAAATTTGTCCAAAGATTTCCCTGAAAGCCTTTATCGGCACAGAATTTGTACTTAAAACTTGCATCGAAATATCATTCACTAGAAATTTGATTGGACTACCAACGAAAATTTGCAAGTGAAAAAAAGCTTCGGTTATGTCGCTAAAATATGCAAACCAACACACACCGGAGTTATTCACTACATCGCGAGTTGACAGTTATATCTATCTACTCGCCCCCTTTTTTGTATAAAATATCATAATATCGTTATCACACACAAGAAATAAACAGACCTATCGGATCAACACCTGTTAAAATATATGGGTGGCAGCCTTGGCAATCATCAACTAATTAGTTACAACTGGTGAAACACCCACATTTTCAGAATATTTTGTCTAACTGTTCCTCAAGTGAGGTTTCATCGATTGATCTGTTCGCAAAAAAGAAAATGTGTTCTTGATATATTGTAAGTTGTTGTCTGTTTATCTGAACACACAGCACAAATTTTCTCACAATATTTATATCTAAAACTCGTAAATCCTGTGTATCGGAATGCTTAAATTTAAAAGAAAACAACCAGTTGAGAATAATATCGTCGTTATTAAAAACCATGTTCCACTCGCGAATCACGATGCACCGTCGGCATCCCCTGAAGATTCAGATTCAGAACCGGATGGTGAGATTCCGACCGCCTTAAAAAACCTGCCCACTGCGCGACCATCTTCTTCTTCTTCACCACAGCATTCTCCCACGCCGTCCCATCCGTCACCACCGCCAATATTCCCGGAAATACGCGCCAATCTTGAAGTTGGTCCTCGTCGTGTGCAGTCATCCATTGCCTCGTTTGATAGGACTCCGATTGTTTTTGCCGACTCGTTTGAAACCACCGCCGAAGACGAAGATACTGCAGCCGATGAAACCTCAGGTTTCCTCCCAGGATCTGGTTTTAAAAATATCAACTTTGTCGAAGAAATAAAACCTCATGACCCACTCAATAATAAAACTAATAGGGGTATATCCCAGGTTCCTATTCCCGTTAAGAAAACGGTACTTGTTCAATCAACTGAATGTGAAGTAAAACAACGATACAGAAAGAGTGGATTCTTCAGTCAGGAACGACACCTTAAGAGAAAGCGCCAGTGTATTATCTTCTGCAAAAAGGCAATTGCCTTTTTCTTTTCCCACGTTGGTCTTTGTTGTATTGTTGTAGTGTACACAATGGCCGGTGGATTTCTTTTTCGCGCTTTAGAAGAAGAGGCCGCAAATAAGCGCCTGCATGATATTGGGCATAATTTTAACTTAGTAAAACGAAATTTCCTTGAAATTATTCACAAGACTCACTACGATCTGCTGGATGACTTCAAAAAAAAATCAGGTATTCTAGTCAATCAATTTGCCATCAATTGCAACAGGTTTCTAAAGAATGATTCAGACGAATTGATTAACTTGGTTAAGCAAAACTCAGTTAAAGTAAGCATTTCCATGATTGAGGAATACATAAAAACAACAACACAGCAAATTGAGGACAATATTATCGAACCCCTAAAAACACTCGAAGTATCTTTAAACGCGGATTCTTCAGATTTTTCCAATATAACTTGCTACTCTGGGATTAATTGCTCGGAACCTTATATAAACTCAAGTGAAAGCATATACAATACTACAGCAAGTGCCTATTCTATTTTAAGTGAAATGGAAAGTTTTGGAAGGAGGTTTCGACAACGTTGGTTTACAGAATACAGTAGAGCTAATCCTCGAACTGGTCATTCAATTTTAAAAAGTTTACGTCAAAAGGTCCTTGGTGCTCGGGAAATGGCTGTGAATAACATTTCTACATGGAAATTGGCCGCGGACGTTCCCAGAAAGATAAAAAATGAATCAGAAATCTTTTCTTTTGAGGTGCACAATGCCACGAAGCATGGCTGGCGGAATAATCGAGGGGACATCAATAGTACAGAAACCTTGTGGACATTTGCTGGCTCCTTGCTCTACTCAATAACTGTAATCACAACTATTGGTGAGTAGGCGTCGACAAATCTTTACAGGGTTGTTGTCGGAAGAGTACAAATTATACTGCAGTCTACCTAGAATACAATATGTGCATGCTCTACATGTGGCTCTATACACTGAAGTACATAAAATTACGAGCAATAAATTTTCACATCAATTATTTATAATATTGTTTGGTCCCGGTCACTTCGGGCCCCCCACTCGTTTCAACATGCATGTTTAAATCAGAAAGCACTTTCCAACTGTTGAACTAATCTCGTTAGTATTTTTTTTAAATGGACCCGAAGAAAAATTGTGTGATTCCTAATCATCTAAAACCTCTTATTATTTGCGCATTTATATACAAAGTACAATTTTAATTATAAAAGATACAAATTAGAAAGCCACATATTTACAAAAATGTATTTGTTTAACACTTTGTAGACAAAAGTGTTACGATTTAATAGACGAACCTGTCTCAAATGTAGTCTTTATAGTCAAATTAATAGTAAACTTTTAGGTTGTAATTAATAGTAACCTGTTAAATTATATGGTAAATTGTTATTAAATTTAATATATTGAATTTTGTTTAAAATATATTAATTTTTTTTTTTATTATGTACGTATAGCTACAATAGCGAATTTCTTATATAATTATTAGTTATAACATTAAATGAAAATTATATCAATTTAACCATTGTTGCATCAAAATATGTTAGAAAATAACAAATTATACATAAAAAATAACAAACTATATATATATTTTTTTATATATAAATATTTATAAAAAATATACCAAAATTGCAAATAAAGTATTCCAATCACACTAAATTAAGTTAAGTCAGTTAATAAACATACAACATTAATCTTATATAAAAATTGCATAAACTTTTGCAATTTTTTTTACTATATAATATGTATACGCATTATATAAGATAACATACAAAAACAATTCATTCTATAAATGTAATATAGTTCAGGATACTATCTAGCAGCTTCACTTGCATTGCATTAAAATTATATTAATACGTTTGAAACAAAATTTATAACGAAAAATAGTAATTTTGCGCCATTTTGCATGTACACATATATAGAGAACGGTATATATTTTAAAAATACTATTCTATCATTATATATGTATTATATAAACCTTTGGTACCCAATTAATTAATAGTTCAATGTATTTATTTAATTCACATTTCTAATAATAATTAAATTGATAATAAACATTATTATTAAATTATTTGTAATTATTATTATATACGAGTATAATAATGTATAATTTTATTTAATTACTTAATTATTTTGAAATGAATTTTGAAATTATTATACGAGTATGTTAAGTAAAGGGTAATGTATGTTGCTAGCAAATAGTTAACGATATTTAAACTCTATATGTGTTTATTTTTATTTGTTAAGTTTCTTGGCAATTCAAACTTGAATATTCAAATAAATAAAACTATATTTAATATGCATATTCTGCATAATAGGTATAATATTTCTTCGAAAGTACACAACCACGCAGTGGCGCCCGTATAGGACTTTAAAAACTACATTGTATATCTGTTCAAACTATATCTGTATAGGCGTCAAAACGATGTTACATAACGTATACAAAAATCGCACCAAAATTGCATATTGCTAAATGTGTATAAATAAATACACAACTGAGACACAAGTAACCACAGTTTTTTTAGAAGTTTGATAAAAACATAACATTATAGATGGAGGTTAAGGTGCGCAAACATGCCAATTTCTAAAAAAATAATACTCTACGCAAATGCGTATAATGCGCATGTCTGCAGGCGCCACTGCCGTGTAACATCTATACAGATTATAGTCTTGCAAATGTATTTATTAATTATTTAAACGTTTGCTTAATTTCGTTATTCTTGTATGGGAGGAGCCAGTGAAATTTTTTCACTTTATTTCAGTTATTTGGAAAAATTGATCTTATTCACATATAATTATGGAATTGATTAATAATTTATCCAACAAATTGTTTTTGTGATCTGATAATAATACTATATTATTTTATATTTGCACAAGTAAATAAAGGAGTGGTAAAATTAATATTAAATACGTTCATTATACTATAAATAACTACAACACATTATATATTCAATAATTGAATAATTCAATAGTGCATTCAGAACAGCTATTAGTCGTTAAATGAACTTTCATTAATAATGTAAATAAAAAGACAACAATGTGTAGAGTTTATTTATATTTATAGGATCGTCAATGACTAAATTGAAATAAATTATTATGTTTTAATTAGTATGAATTAGATATTTAAAATTAAATCAAAACTTTGGCAAAATCTTAATAATTAAAAAATACGAATGAAAAATTTCAATTATTGATTAGATAAATTAATTGAAGAGAAATAATTACTGATATTATAATAAAAAAATATAAAACATAGGTCCATTTGTGTAAAGAAGGGAATTTAATTTATGTAAAACAAATTTCTCTAACATTTCGTTCTTCGTTGTGTTATTTCATATCTTCATATCGTCTATACTATAATTATGGTTAGTTACGCCGAAATGTTTCGAAATTATTGATAAAAAAAAACATTATAGATGAAGGTTAAGATGCGCAAACACCCAATTTCCTTAATGCCATCTTGTGTATTATATCAGTTTAATTACCTGATTTATATATTTTATATGTCAACTGTGTACCATTTATGCGTTTCTGTATGAAATATTTAAAAAACATTTTATGCTATATATATATTATATAATTGTTTTGGAGTTTTAGTTGCCACATTTCACTCAAATTTGTTACAATTCCTTTACTATCTATAAAGTCTAATATTAGTAATTTACATGTTTTACAAAGAGGTTGTTCATGTGAAATATTTCCAATAATAGAAGCAATTTGTTTAGGATGACAACATCTTTTATACATCGTTAACTTACTATCCTTGTCTATATATTATACGAAACTTAAAAGTTTCGTATATAGACAAGGATAGTAAGTTAACGCACATTGTACTCTGTTGTCATGGTAACTGAGCATATTTTCGCGATTAAGGAGACCGCTCGCTGCTAAATTGTATATTTTCTTAAAATAAAATAGAATCAAAATCTCTACATAATAAAACAATATTTGTATTCTTAAGAACATTAAATAAAAAGTTCTAGAGTGGAACATATAGGTGTAAGCTTAAAAATTTGACTCTTAACTTAAACTATTTAGACAGTGACTAGGATTAAAACTGTAAGTACGAAGGTATAGATGGATATCCGTTTCTTTAGGGTATATATCCAATTTTAATATACCTGAATCTTTAATCTGTAATTTTAAATTCAGAAATTCTTGTTTGTAATCTATATTCAAAGGTAATGTCTATCTGTATTTTTATGTTATTGGTTTTATGTTTTAACAAAATCAGTAAAAATTAGAAGTATATCATCGCCATACTCCCAAATAAATATATATCAAGCGGAAAGTCCGAAACCATACTTTTCTTGAAACAAATTTGAAAGATATGTTTTAAAATTATACGTAAGTGTTGGAGTATACTTATCTGTACTGCCAATTCGATTAAAAAACAATCCCTCGAAAGAAAAACAATTGTACTTGAGAATTAATAATGAGTTTCAATAGGTTGGCTAGAATATGTGTTGGTATAATTCTTCTAGCTGAAATGGGTCATTTGTTAAGCATTTTCTTACGCCATAATATACCTTATTCTAGTTATTCTTGATATTATTGTTATTATCATGTGATAGGATTCTACAACTCAGATTCTCCAAATTTGGTGCTACTCTTTATATATAGATTTATACAATAAGTCCGCTATATGTAAAGAGTACAACATGTTTTAAAGATGATTCAGCTGAACAGATATTTTTATCAAACATAATAAATATGAATGAATAAAACTGCAAAAAGTTCTAAATTATAACGTTACACATTTTTATGCATTTATTAATTAAAATCAACAGTTTTATTTTAATCCCCTGTTTTCTATAACATATTTAACCAATAGAGTATATATATAAACAAGGTTTAAAGTCAAGTCTGTATTTTCATAGAATTAATTATATATGATAGCTCTTTTTTTATTATTTTCCTTTGCGATTTCTTTTATTTGTTTCTACACCAGTTACTTACAAAGGAAATAAATCTAGACAGTATAAATATCATATCTAAATGTGCTTAGACTTATGGCTCTTATTAAATTAATTTAAATACTTAAAAAAATTACATGAACATTAAAAACAGGCTACCGCTTAAATAAGACATGTAGGTATATACTTATATTATTGAGCACAAAAACTCTGATATACTATTTATATAATATAATATTATCTGCCTGAAAATGCACAGACTATATATAATTGCAATATGGTTGGTTATAAAGAGATGCTAAACAATCCAACTGCTGATTTAACTTTTATTAAATAAAATTGATTTATTACCATAGGATATAGAAATCATCACTGACCTTATACTCATGCGTATTGTGTTGCTGATAAAAAAAACAATTTCGTTTTAACGAATATAATAAAGAAACTCGTTAATTATTAAATCTCAAACTTAATCAGAGATTACTTTATTATTATATATTATTTTAGTATCTGTATTGGAGCTTTCAAAACTTCAATATAATCAGTAAAATACTTTAATAAAAATATGATATAATGATAAAATAATGTTTGTACTTTTTGAGTTTCAATATTTAGTGAGAATATCTTTATTACACTTCATAACACTTTTTTTTAATAATTCGTTTATATTTATTTTAAACAATTTTCTTACAGAATGCTTAATTTTCTCCTTTTGCTGACGAAACTTTTGTTATTAATATTCCATGCTTTCTATCTACATATATATAGTATACACAACGGACAGAGCTTTATCTCGTTAAAATAAAACAGCGAATTAGAAATAATTTAAAACTCAAATACATTACTTATCAAACATGGCTAAAATGTTATGGCCGTTATCTGTACATAATGATGAATTAGATTACAGATATATATATTTTTTATATATATATATACCAATTATATTTTCTAACATGTGATAATATGCACTACTGCAATGGAGACTTTTAATTAAGTTAATCTTTATTCATTGTTAATATTCTATCTCATCAAATGCCGGAAATGGCCAGAATATGCTCTCAATAAACGGAATATAATTATAGAGTAATATTAGCAACATTTTAGCAGAATAATACTATTAGACATGATACTGAAGTTAAATTTTGACAAAATGAGATATGGGTTTTAATAAAACTTTGCACGAACATTATATATTATTTGGCATATGTCAAAAATTATGTCTTTTAATCGGAGTATTTTTTCATGATGTATTTATAGTTTAAAAGACTGTACATAATTTGTGCATTTTAACGATAAATGTGTATTATTTAATATACTTCATAATACGTACATTTTATAGTATACTCCCGAGTGTCATATTGAATGTAAGTTAATAATAATTTTAAATTGTTTTAATTTTGAACATAGTATCAAATAAATATATTTAAATATCTATTAAGACAACATTATTATAGTTCTGTGGTTGCAGAGAAAAGAGTTATATATTATATGTTAATTAAAAAATTATTAGTGAATTAATTTTTTTGAATAGCAGGGATTAAAATGTATGTCAAATTACTATTGTAACAATCCAACGTAACATTTTTCAGACACACACTTTTGATATAATTAATCTCATTTATCATGAATAGATTTTAGCTGTATAGTCAATGGCATTATCGGAATACAAAATGTTCATTATAAATTATAGATTAAAGATACCTTTCTCATTAAAAATATATATATTTTTTAATGATTAATATGATTCGATATTTATTAAATGGTGTACCGTGCGTCTTATGAAAATGCTAAAGTTGATTCAGATTCGTTTAATTAATTCAATTGCGCAGATATAAAGATACGAAAATAAATGCTCAATATGTTTGTTATTTATATCTCCTCTGATAGAATAAACAATATTTGTAATATTTATAGCGATATAAAATATAAATACCGATCATACTAGACTACCTAATAGGACTATACTAGATAATACTGCATGTGAATACTAGAAAACACAACATACACTTTATTTACCTGGCTTGCCTAAATTTTCAGATGCAGTTTCCTTAAACTTTCCGAACATTTAAGATAAATCTATAATACATTTAACAGCAAAACTCTGTTTATCGATATCTAATAAATAAACAAAATAATAAACGAAAAAGTATAAAAAAGACTACACAAATAAGTACATGCAATATATATATATCATATTCAAGCATACGATAACTTTTTTGTTCCATTTAAAAAGGTCATAACAGTTGATCATAAAACAATAAATATTCTTGTTTGACTATTCATATTTAAAAATGGCTTTCTTGGTCATCTGCATGGACGAGTAGAAGAAATAGAAGGTATTAGTGTTCCTAAATCATCATTCTGGTTTGTTGATTATTGTCCTGATAATAGTCGTGAGTTTAAATTGTCTTTTCGAAGCTCTCAAGGTTAAGAATATGCTTTGACTTATCAGTGCACGTTAAGTGCCATCAGGTATGAATAATGATCTGGGAGTAAGTAGTAGATCTAGTAGTTGCCGATTGTTTTTTTAGGTCAATCAACTGTAAAGGTCTTTAGTTTATTTCAGATCTACAGATTAATTACGGATTTTTACTGTTTGTTTTTTGTTTCCTGTCATGTACATAGCGTTGTTCTGCTTCTTAACTGGTGCCCACAAACTGACAACCCCATTGATTCGTTCCACACGTAATCTTCAAACAGCTTCTGACCTGTATAAGCGATAATAAGGATATGTGGGACGTTCTCTTGTGGAACCTATGCATGTGTGATAAAGTTATAGAGCTGGTCACTTTCAGCAGTGAAACGATTCCCTTGAGTTAGTATGGCAGCCTTTATCCAATCTATGTTTTCATGCTCTTTGTTCACAGCACTTGGTTGTGCGGATGATTTACAGTGATATTAAATTGTTCATTGAAATCCGCTGAAAGTCGGGACAATTCTGCTGTGGCTAAGACGAATTGTTGACGAGAGTTGGCATTGTTAAAAATGCCAATTAATCCGGAGTGTATCATCATCATCCTGTTTAATTGTTCACATGTGTGATCTGCTCCAATAAAGACAAATGGAATCTCATTATTGGCGATACATATGTTGCCATCTTGAAGTTCACGCCACGTTTCTGGATGATTTGTTAATAACTCGTGCATGTCTGCGATACACCTTGGCCAGATGCGCTTGTACTTTCTTCGATCTAAGGCAAACAATATCTTGCTTAGTGCTTCCCCAGCTTGAAGGTGGAGAACGATGTCATCATTTTTAGATGCTCGACGAAAAACAAGACAGTTTCCACGCGGGTGATGCAATTCATCAATGACATGAACGTTGCATTTGAAAACTTTTGAGTTTCCCACATTTTCAGTTTTTTAAATGACATCTTCGCTGGGGAGAGGGTTTTCATTAGATCTCCTTAGTTATCGTCACACATTCTGGACTAATGTTTTTGTTAACATCCGATTTTGCACAAGTTTTCTGGATCTGATCTACTGGTTTCATGCATATGACCTTAATGTCTGGCTTTTCTGTGAAGAACTGCTCTAGTACAAGTTCCTATAGAGGCATATACGTTTGGATGTTCGCACGAAGAGTCCGTTTGTAATAGACGCATTTGAGTATCTGCCTTATTGTGGAATTGCAATAAATATCACTCGCAATCCAAGCATCGTCTATCCTGGAATTTTTAATGAGTGTCCTTAGAGCTCTCAGTGCTTCCAAGACAACACGGAGTTCCCCCAGTCTTTGAACAACTGATCCTTTCAGATCAGCTCTTGCATTCAACAACTGCACTCCCTTCTCGTACAGAGCCATGTCGAATGTATTCACTGTTGGATGTGTTTCACCAATGACTAACTTTTTCAACTCGGATGCTTGCAAAGTCACAGTCAGCATGGTAGGCCAGTCATGTGCAACTTCTTGGAGCAGTGGTAGTACACCTACTCGAGTCAGAGATCTGAAAGCTGTTTTATTATTGCATGCGTGTATAGGTGTGTGTATGAACGACACGTCTGGTTTGCATGCATTCTATTCTATGCAACTATCATTCTGCATATACCTACATAATATGATCATGTTGACGTATAGTTATGTTTGTTAAATATATGATGTCTTCTCTAGTGGGGGAAAGGAGAGACGAATAATATTATCTGATCTCTATAATATGTCCTGAAAAACGATACAAGTATTGCGATTAGAAGTTTTTGTACATCTTTAATGAATTCCCTTGCTCTGAAAACATAGAATAAACATATTTTAAGAAGGTTTTATGATAAATAGAAGCTGATGTTACAAAATATGTATTTTACGGTGGCCATTTTGAAAATAAAATTCTACATGTCGTAAAGTTTCTAAAAATATATGGGTTTGCTCGTCTCCCAAGACTTTGAACGAACAATAATTTACTTACATAGTGAACCGGACTATCATAACGCACGCCACAGAAAATAATTTCAAATATTACGTTCGTTAGTTTTAGTTCAAATTAAAAAAAGTTGTCTAGTATAATTAATTAAATAATGCATTAATTATGATCTTTATAATAGTCCAATCACTTTGACGAATTAAATTATTCCCCATGCAATTAGTATATACTCTTTTATTTCGATTAAATTAAATTTATTAATTAAATGATTTATTAATTGTTTTAATTTATTTAATAATTTATTAATTATTTTAATTTATTTAATAATTATTTTAATTTATTTAATAATTTTTTTAATTTAATCTAATAATTTATTTATTTATTATTTATTAATTTTATTAATTATTATTTAAATTTTTTTTAAATTTATTAAATTAATAAATTTATTGATTTAATAATTTAATAATTTATTAATTAATTAATTAATTCATTGATTTATGAATTTATGAATTTATGAATTTATTGATTTATTAATTTATTAATTTATTAATTTATTAATTTATTAATTTATTAATTTATTAATTTATTAATTTATTAATTTA
>JAUZND010055721.1:0-18828 GCA_034780555.1 Coelogynopora nodosa
TGGGGGTAGGGGGGGGGGGACTGTCTACGGTGGATAAAAAATGGTGTGTATCTTGAGCCTCTACAATGAACCAGTCTGAGTTGCGATTACTGAACTTACATTAACAAAATAGGAAAAGAGGAGTGTGGAGGATGCTACTAAGGACTGTATTACCTTTTTCGGTATTTCCTGAACTTTTGGTTTTGCTTCAGCGTTCGGAACTGGTGTTTTTCGCTAGACAGATTAAATAATTTATAAAATACAGTAGGGCTCGGGGTTAATTCAAAATAAATGGCACAATCATATCGATAACATAATGAAAATATTATTATAGCAAATTAATACACAATCATAGCGTTAAATATGAGGTAAATAAAAAAGCGAATACATAATACTTATTATTAATATGCAGAGTTTAAACCTGGAAACAGTAAACGTCTAAAAGCATTAAATATAAATCGAATAAATAATTGCTTAGAATAGTTGAGGTGATTAAATAATGACCATCATTCATTAACAGTCTATAAAACTAGAATCTCTTAAAGCCTAAAAGCGTTAGTGTATAATATTGAGAAGCGAATATAAATATTATAAATTAATAATAACACTCAAAACTGTATTAGTTCACCTGTTCATAAGCTAAGATGTCATTGCTAGCTGGCTAAGTTGACCGACCTGGAGGGGAAGATCCGGATCCAACTCAAACTTGACCACCCTCTTGGTCCAGGGCTCAAACTTCTTGGTCTCCGCATCGATGTAGTAGTCGAAGACCATGCCCTGTGTGGGGAACTTCACCGTCTTGAACTCCGTTGTCCACCACTTGGTGAACTCAAGCCTATGATCTATCAATTGGTCCTGGAACATGGAGCCGCCGAAGGCCCACACACAGCAAAACACGAAGTAGAGCTCGTAGAGCTCCTTGGCGCAGTCGGGCGGTGTGTTATCGGGCGTGAGCAGCACTTCGAGCAGGTAGCAGAGCATCTGCACGTGGGAAATCTCCGCGATTGGGGTGATCTTCTTGAAGCGGGACTTGAGTCCCTCCAGACAGGCTGGTACGTACTTGTCGAAGAGGATGGTCAGGTTGGCCTGCTCTGACTGCACTTCGCGAGCAGCGATCCAACTCGCAACAAATGGATTCCAGCCGAGGTCCTATCAACAGTAGAGAGGACAGCTAGGTTAGATTTAATTATATTAAAATACAGTTTATCGAATATACTTACAGTAGCGTTGATGAAGAGGATACCCGCTCGGGAGACGGTAGCTGGAGTGGCCGTTTTGAGGTGGCTGATCTCAAAGAGAAGTCTCATGGCCGGTGTCAGTGGAATTCGCTCATTGGATGCTAAGGTTAGTACCTTGTTGTCATCCATGACTGTGTTGAGGGATTCGATCCACATTGGGTCAATGTCTCCATCAAGCACAATCCATTTGGGCCCATCGCTGGTCAGATTGGCCAAATCTCGCATAATAACGGAAAAGAGACCGTCTTTCCATTCACGAGTAGAAGGATTGATAATACCAAACAATTCATCGTTGGTCACCGCTTTTGGATTGAGATCCACAGCCATTGGCTTCTTCTTAAGGTTGGCATATGTTCTATTCAGTGTTTTCCAAACCTGGGATTTACCAGTGCCAGCATTTCCCAATACGAACACCGAATGACGCACTGCAAACAGTTCCTGAAGTTGAACCACTTTAAGAATAAAGTTGTCTTCGGGCTGCAATTTGAGATCGAGGGTAGCCTGTTTCACTTGTTTCTCAAATTCGAGGTCACGCTTCCTGGGTACCTCCAACGCAGGGAACAGATCACCGATAAGACCCATGAAAATAGGCATGTCATCAGAAACAATTTTGGGGATGTTAAAATCACGAAGAGCTCTCATGAGCACTTGATCTTCTGGCCGGCCTGGGTCACTTCGCTTCAGGGCACCAGCCACAACGAGGACAGATTTGATAGCTCGAAGGCCCCAGTCGTAATGGTCTTGTTTCGAAAGCAGTTCTTTACAGAGCTGATACAGTGTGAGGAATTTTCGCGCCAAAAGACGCGCATCAATGAAGCCTTCAGCCACCAGCATAATTTCACAAATCAGTTCGAAATCAGGTACTACCATAGCGCAGGGCCGAAAAAGTGCCTTCAAGTTCTCGGGAAGTTCTGTACGTCCGGCATAGCCCGGGTTCATTGTAATGAAGATACCGACAGCTGGATCCATGGATATTTCCTCACCCATGAAGTTGAATCTCTTCTTCTTGTCTTTAATAGCGTCCTGAATGGTCTTGACTTGTACCGCCACCACAGACAATACTTCTACTGAGATTCGGTTAAACTCATCGAAGCAACCCCAGCTTCCAGACTGGGCCAAGCCTTTGTAGATGTTACCAACGGATTTGTAGTCCATCTGTTCCGAACAATTGAATACGTAAACCATGATTCCCAAAGCTCGGCCCAAATCCTTTGTAGTCTCCGTCTTTCCTGTACCAGCAGGACCCGCAGGTGCTCCACTCATTGTCAAATGAAGTGACTGAGTCAGTGTAATGTAACAACGATCGGTCAGTGGAGTAATGACCAAACGCGGTGTATTTCCAAGATATTCGTGTGCGTATTGGAACTGTGCGTCACAAATGTTCGAGAAGCAGTCTTTTTTATCTTCATCCCAACGCTGACGCAGCTGTGACAGCCAAGTAAAGGCCTGTGAATTGTCTACCTTCTGAGCGATGATTTTGGAAACCACGTCTCGATTATGCACATCTATAGTACAGATAGTCATGATATTCTGACGTTCTTGAGATGACAGTTCTCCAACCAACAATGTGATGAGCGAATTAAGAGAATTGACCTGCTTCTTGTTGAAATCTTTCATGGCATTCTCATAGCCCTCCTCTAATCTGCCAAAGCTTATGTTAACTTCAGTGGTCCATCCAATTTGCGACCCTGTCAGTGATACTTGTGCAGGATAGTCAAAAATCCACTGATCTCGTGCCTTCTCTTCGAAGCTTGCAACGGAATCGGCCAGAAAATGCCGCATCGTTTCTCGCATCTGCTTCAGCAACTTGTTCAGCCAGTCTTCTACCTGCCCATTGAGATCCGTTTCTGTTACCAGTTCAACTTGTTCGCCATCCTTGGAAATCATGTGTGTAGCCACCTTGGATCCTTCCTTTTTGAATATTAGTTTTGCCATACTGTCAAACAATTTGGTAAGATGTCGCATAACAATATCAGGTGAGTTTCCATTAGACAATATGTCCAACAGATCAGCAGATGAGACGAAGTAGAAACGTGGAAATGCCAAGCGCTTGGTTTCAAGATACTCGGCCAGTGCTTTTTCACAGAGTACCAAATCTTTCTGGATAACTTCTAATCGTTCATACAAATTTGGACCACTGGTAGCCGCAACAACGTTGGTCGTTTGCTCTACTTCCGTGACAATAGTCTTGAAATCATTATCGATACCGTCAAATCTAGCCGAGTCTTCGGGCAACTGCTTCCTGATGTCTTCAGATCCTATAAAAATGGACTCCAAGTGAGACCAGGTACGTTGGACCTCGAACCAAATCTGAATGACTTGATCTGCCGTGGACAACTTCTTTTGCCAGGAGGAGACCTCTTCGAGAAAGTGAGCGATGTACTTGGAAGTCATCATGTTTTGCAACTGAACCTGGTTCTCCTCCAAAGTCTCAATCAATTCTTCACTGGCCTTGAGGAGTGTTATCTGAGTGCGCGGATGCTTGTCATGCTCGAACTCCATCTGCGTCCAGGTGATGTCGAGTTCACTCAACACCTTCTCCATGCTGCTCTCCTTCACCGATTTGTCCACAATATTGCGTACTTCATCCTCAAATTCGTGCAGATTGAGCGACAGAAGGTCGGACAGTGTGGTTTTATCGTCCATGGTGAACTTGACGTTTGTGGCTGCCATCAGCTGGCTCCAATGCCGCTCTCGAATGGCCGGATTTTGCAGCTCACCAACGGCACGCAGCGATGTGAGCATGTTCTTCACGGTGTCCTCCAGTCCTGTGTAGGCATCCCAGGCACGCATTTCCTTGTCCAAAGCTCTGAAATTATTGAAACACAAATAACAAATAATGTCAATGAAATGAAATGAACAGTAGGACCATTTTCTAATACAATATTAAACTATAGATATTTAGCTAAAGTTTGTATTGATAAGCTCTTTGTATTCCAAATGCAAGCATTTTAAAGTTTGATCAGTGAAAATCAAAATCGATAAATTATTGTTATGGTTTCGCATATCTTATAATTAATATGTGAAGTATATAATAACTCTTTTACAAAAATATATTAAAAAATCCTCCATAATATCAATAATTTGTACATTGTATATTATACACATATTTTCATTATTAAATATGTAAATGTTTCATAATTATACATTTTAATGTTTCAAATATAATTCGTAGTAGTAGTAAGTAGACCTACTAAATTGAATTTACCAATATTGATCAAAATTAAGTTATTTTGTACATAGGACATATGTATATCAAATTTTTTTAAATAAATAATACAATTTAAAAAAACTCAATTTAGAATATTGACGAATACTTCGCATTATAATATGGTATATAGATCAGCAGTTTGTCATAAATATTTTTATAATCGAATTTGCACTGTATTAATGCAACATTAGTTACATACATAAACAAGTAAGACTATAACATTAACGACACATTTAAATAACAACACACCGAATGTCCTTAGCAAACTTTTTGCTGTCCATGTCCATCTGCTCGACATTAATAGAGACCCAGAGGGTGGTCTTCCAGTCGATAATACTGAATCGCACAACCTGAATGTAGTCCCAAAGCACCTTCAGCAACTTCAGCTCCTTGCGGCACTGTTTCAACTGTTTGAATTCAGGAACATTGACCTCGAACAGCGAAGCCGATTGGATAATATCCGCCATCTCATTCTCCATGTTGGTTATGATGCAGTGGTACTAAAATAAATGAATTTAACTGAGTCAAACATTTTCTAAGAGTTTTTGTATTATTATGTTAAGTGTTGTCAAAGCTTTAGAAAGATTGTCAAAGCTTGTCAGCCTCATTTCCCTCACCTGATCAAGCTCCGTGTATGCTGTTGGACAGCTGTAGTTGAAGGGTCCAATCTTTCTGAATTGCTCGCGGAAGGTATGCTGTGAGACATCAAAAGTTGCGCACTTGCGTCGAATGTTCTGCACCTCATTGTTTTGCAGTGGTGCCACCTGTTGCTTCACGGTCACTGCAATTTTCTTCGTATTGTTCCACTTCTCAGGCAGTTCCTTGAGACAAAAAATAATAATATATTGTCTATAATAAAGCAATAAATCAAGGGCGACAAACATCCGTTTGTCAAATATGAATTTCAAAAGTTAACACATATAAAAGACATATAAAAAATTAAAATTCACTTAAATAAATTACTAAAATCACAACCCAACAAAATTAAACAATTTCGGAATATATTTTTTAATTGTTATTATTAACTATATTTATAGGAGAACATCTAATTCATTTTGTTTTGATCGAAAGCATAAGTATTAAAAGATCAATTGTTTATGTAGCATAGTATACGCTGTGATAAATAATATAAGAACAAATAAAAAATTTCAAATTGTAATTTAATAGTGAAGTACGGTACAAAAATAGTGATAGTATGAGTATTCGGCTATCTTCATCAACTGCAAATTGAGTTTCGGAGTAAACAAATTTTTAATTTATTTGCGGTTTTTTCTTTGATTAATATTGCTCTTTTGAATTGTAAGTTGTAATGATCTAAATCTCTTGCGATGATAGTTGTTAGAATTTCCGTAAGACTTGATTTTTGCTGGCTAAATTAATTATTTAAATTTTCATTATATCTTTTGTAATAACGTTAGTTTATCGTTGAAAATTATAAGTAAAATAATATCCGTTTACATTATCTAGACTTTTAATAAATAGTTACATTATTCCACACAATAAAACACAGCCTAAATCACACATAAAGACTGCCATACAAGAGCCCCAACCAATCACGCATGTCTATAACCCAAGCGCGCATTTTCACCTCTAATTGCTGGTGCACTTCGTCTGGCATCTCTTGATTGTAGGTCTTCAGGAGTTCAATTGTCTGCTTGAGCGGCTCGAACATCTCGTCGGTGGTCGCCTGGCGTTCCTTCACATTGGCCAGATGACCCATCACCTCAACCAGGCGCTCGTAGTCGCCATCCTCGATCTCGGTGAGGAGACCGTTGTCCACCAGCTGTAAGGGGGACATGGGACACAAACATGCAGAAGCATTGTAGCATGCCAGTAGTAAAGAGACGGGGGTGGAGTCCCAAGTCGACCATCTCTTTCCTACTTATGAACTACCAGATTGCAATTTGATATTCAGAGATTTAAGAAAAATTCTTTCGTAAATAATGTTCAGACATTCAATTTAAAATGAAACTAGGTCAATACAAGAAACAGGATCCCTCCACGAACCTTGATGAAATCAGCGAGCGTTTTGAGACTATTGGTGACATGGTTGATGAGGTGCTCCTTGAACATGAGACTCCAGTGTTTGATGTTGTTGAGCAGGGCCTGCTTGAACGGCCGCGAGTCTACCCGGAACCAGAACTCGAATTTGCTCGATCCCTCGAACTTCTCCACCTGAGTGGAAGAGAGATAGTGCGTGTTTGTGGTTCTGTTTACTGTAAATATTAACAAATTATAAGTTATACATTTAAATAAAAATGAAATATGTAGGATACTAATAGAATTGAAAGTCAATTCTCGGTATTCGCGAAATCCCAAAGAAGCGAGATTCATTGTAAATAGCACTGATTAGTGAAGGACTGCGTCAAATGAAGAGGAATTTGCTCTTGTAGCATAATTATAATATTTGGGTATTTGGACACATTGTTTCTATTTCTAATATGTCAAAGAAAGGATATCAATAAAATGTATAGTTTAGTTTCCGAATAAATTATCTTAAGATCTATGATATAATACTATGTTGATTATTTCTGATCACAGCAACATAATAAAAAAGTACTATGATGACCTTGTATCTGTCTATAATACATTTAAATTTCTGTTAATATTATACAAAATCAGGTTGAAGTGTTTATTTTCATTTTATAGTGATGGTAGTGTTAACGACAACCATTTAAAACGCAGCGCCATTTTAAATTCTCCAAAAACTACTTTCAGTATCGAGTAACACCCCCCCCCCCCCACCCACGCTCTGTTCACAAACCCAGTCACCACCTACCCCCCCCCACCCTTCCTTGTTCACCAGCAAAGTCACCCCGAACCCACCTCATCGTAGATCTTCTCATAGGTGTCGATCTGCTCCTTGAACTGGGTGAGCGTGGGCTGACACTCGGGCACACCGTCCTCGGCGTGCGCCTCCACCTCCTCCTGGGTGACCACGTGACCGTAGATGAGGAACTGGCGCATGAACTCTTGCCGGTCGTCGCTCCACAGGTAGGCGTACTGGTCGAAGGAGTTCCGATACTCGCGGGCCTTCTCCTGCACCATATGGGTGCGCTCCATCAGCCGGTCGCGGATTTCCGAGGCGTCGCGGCGGTCCTCCATATCATTCTGAGATCGAATGGGGAATTTTGCATTAAATTATTGTTAACCTGACAGACTTACAAAACAGTTTAGTATATAAATACAACGAGCCCATACATTTTGGGGGATTTGAGTAGAAATTACACACATTGTTTAATCAGATACTATTTTTTTAATATTCCATTGATTATTTGAAAAATTAACACATTAAAAATTACCAAAAATGAGTTTTGTGGTGTAGCGCCAAAATGATATTATCATTTGTCTAAAGTCGCTAATATTATAGTGTTTAGTAAAAATATTCTTTTGGCAATATAATAACTCATAATAAATCTTGGTGATATCTAATCCACCTAAAAATCTACAAAATTTAACAAAATAATTTTTTATTAACACTTTGTCTTTCATCATTTATTTAATGAAAACAATACGCTGATTTGTTATAATCAAACCTACTTTTTTAAATATGTTTTATATATAAAATCTATAAATAAATTAGGAACTTTAAAATAAAATCTGTTAAGCGATTGAGAAAATAATTGCATTTAAACTTTGCCTAAAATATAATTTTATAGCAACTGAAAACGTCATAAACTTTTATCTGTATAAATAAATGTAACATACTTACACAAAATAAGAACATGACGTGTACCAACACATGATAGCATTTGAAATAACGACAAATATGTTTCAAAAGACGGAAAAATTAGTTTTTTGGAACGGATGATCAAAATATGATGTGACTGCTACCAGTCAACATACACATTTTTTAAATACCGACAAATTTATAATTGACATTTAGCTTCTGTTTTGCCCAAACCCCACTTTGCCCATTCTAGTGTTAAATGGCTATAAAACTGCTACTTGAGATATATAGGTTTATTTATATCGAAATTCTATAACCCTGGGATTCGTTGGAAATCTTTTTCTCGAATAAATTTAACGGAAAGTGCAATCGAAAGAGGCATTAAAGAGGTGTTGCAAAATAAAGAATCTGGTAACAATAGTTCGTAACTTATGTAAGTGAATTTAATTGTTTTGTATTTCATTTACTTTTGCTGTTAAAAAAATAAATTGGCAAACTTTTTTCTAAACGTTATGTTCTTTTTGTGACTGAAGCGACGCTCAATATAAGAGGTAGACACACATGGGTTAAGTTGAGAGCAAATACATGAAACTACATATATTTTATTTGAATAGAATACCTTCAAAATATTAATAAAGAAAATATCACAAAATTTCAACGATTTTCGGATAAAAAATATTATGTTTCGACAATTAATTTGTTTACTATTAACAATTTGTACAATTGGAGACATCCCAGCCTTCAGTTTTCAAACTATTATAGTTCACAAAAATAATAGGAAGACCTTTTTGGTAGAAATTGAAACTTTTAAAATGATTTATTGGAAAGGTATCGAGTTTTTTCTAAGATACATAGTCAGATTATGTCCAGATAGACGACAGCCTTTTGTGTAGGTTTCTAGGTTACTATAAGTCACACTTTATAATGTCCGTGAGGATATTTACCCCGCTGAACCAGCTTATTACATCTGATATCAGGGAGGTACTTTCTCCCAAGACCCTATACCTGGTAATGCTCTTGTTTGGTGTGCTTAGCGAGTCGGGGAATGAAGGAGGACTGCTTGTAGATGTCGCCGATGATGCCGTCGATAAGATCGGTGAAACCCTCGACTGCGCTCACCTCCAGAGAGGGCTTGAAGACCATGTCGGGGTTCTGCAGGTGAATGGTGGACGGGAGGGAGGGTTATGTACTCTCTTTTCAGGATTTTCTCAAAATTTATATCATCTGTTTGACTTGAAATTAAATATAAAAATATATATTTTTCATAAATAGCTTTATTGCCTGTGTCAAATTGACCTAGTTTAACGCTGGTTATTAATTTCTGTTAAATTATTATACGAATCTAATATAATACAGGACATTCTTTTTAATAATGGTAGGCCTACACAAAGAATATAATAACAAACATAATTTCTATTTTAATGACTGCAAACCATATTTAAAGAAATAATTTATTAACTCTATACCCAGTTATTACATAATATAATCTTGACAGTAGATTAAAATATTCCCAATGTTTTTTTCATTACACGAGGACATTTGAGAGAACCGTGCAAGTAAATCCCAAAATCAAAATAACACAAATATTTAAATAAACGAGAATATACTCCAACAAAATTGTTCTATGTTATGCATTGAAATAAGTTATTTTGTAGACATACTATAATATACATAGACATTGTAGAATTCTACTATCTAGGTACCTAAATTGTATAATATTTCCAACTATATCCATTATTTATTCCTTTTTTAATTTATTTATATTTTAATTTTATTAAATGCGTAAAACTGTACAAGCTACAAATAATTAGATAAACACATCATTCTTTGTTTGTAAATGAATCTCCTTCCCTTTTATTTCTATTATTATTCTTTACTGTAATATAACATTACAGTATTATTGTATTTCATCATCATGTTCATTCAATATTATTATCAACCCTAATATAAAATAAGGATGACCACCACAATGACCCCCGCCCATCCAGTAACTCACCACAAGGTCCAACTGAGCCTCAAAGAGAGGCGAATTCGTGTTTCGCGCCTCCGTCTCGTCCTGAAGGAATTGGAGAGAGCAGAGGATGGTGTTGGAGAATCCGTCGACCACGACGTCGTCTACCGACTCCACATAGGCTTGCCAGTCCCGCGATTCATCGTCCGCTTTCAGAAGATCCCGGTTCTCCTGCACAAGTGGGGAGAGGTGGACTAGAATGAACTGCTGTTTACTATAGGGCGTCGCGGCTATTGAGACAATGGAACATAGGCCTAACTCGGCCGAGCGAGAAAAATTAGGAAAACTGAAAAGCATTTTAGAGTTACTTTAATTATGTATATCGATTATTTTAGATACATTGTATTAGACTGAAAGAAGGGTTTCAATTTGCGCTGTAAAAACATTTAAATTCCAACAAAATAATGACAACTACTAATATATTTACATTTTGTTTAAATACAATGTCATGATTTAAGACTGTTTCAAAAGTATTGCACAATTTGAGCCTAACTGAAAATGCCTATATTTTTTTAATATACATTTTCCCATAATAAATTCTTATAGGGTCGACACAGAACAAAGACAATAGAAAGCGCCCTAAAACTGATAAATGAATAATTAATACAACGCTTGTCACCGCTACCATAGGCCGCTATATGTAATATATTTATCAATCAGTAACTAATCCCCCAGTCTAAAGAACGGCAGCGCAGCAGTGCATGCTCACATCCATGAGTCTGTGAATGGTCCGCCCCTTATCTTCGATGTCGTTTTTGCGGCGCTCCATTCGGTCCTTTCGGTCGTCCAGATTGAGCAGGGTCTCATGTTTGCCCTCCTTCCGCTCGAACAGCGGCACCTTGGACCAGGTCAACATGAGAGTCCTGATCTGTTCCACGTTCTCGAGTACCTTCATCACCCGTGTCTTTAGGTCGTTCACCAATTTGCGGATGCGTTCGATGTATTCCGAGGCACCTGTACAATACGCACGTTGGTTGGTTGGGGGGAAAGAATAGAATTTAAAAGTTTAATAGAATAATAATGTATTGCGAGCAAATTATATGATAAAAATGAGTATAGCTATCTCGTGTAAAGATAGTGATACAATAAAAATATATACATTGTATATATCTATATATGCATTTGGCCAGGTATTATAGAAACGTAACAATGCCAACAATTACGGCAGTACGGGTAAAATCGTTACAACATTAAATAAAAAAGATTATGCTTAATAGACTTAATTTTTTTTATTATATTTAATTTACATTAAATAATAAAGTAAAATTACACAGACCCTAAAATGACGACTTTGATGACAACAGTATTCAGTATGCCAATCAATAGTCTACATGGTGCAAAAGATCGTCGTCGTATCGCATAGTAGAAAAGATTGTTTAAATACAACTTACAAGCAAGTCAAAAAATATTGAAAATACCTAAAAATATATCTAAAATACATGTATTACTTTCTCCATTACCTATATTCTATAATTTATTCGATCTTTTGAATTAGAAAAAAGATACTACACATGGTATCGCAAAAAGTATCAACGAAGACTTATAGAACAATGAAACATTGCTCGGAGGAATAAACGCCCTATACACGTGTAAGCACAGAATTACAACAGTTCCGCGACCGGTCCCATTACAATCACCACCACCACCCATACCTTCACTGTTCCAATTCATGGTAGTGATCGCCTCTTCCAGCTCGCGGTCAATACCGTCGAGCTCGTTCTGGACGAGCGGCATCAGCACTTGGGTGACCTCACGCCGGATCTGGTTGTAGTCCTGCACAGTCAACTCCAGATTGTTGATATACTGGCGCAGCTTCTCGTTCCGTTTGTAGATCTCGGAGGCGGATTGCGGGATGTCCTCTTTGGCCCGGATCTCGAGGTACTTGACCTCGCGGAGCACCGCTATTAGCTGCAGTGTGTGTGAGAGAGAACTTTGGCTGTCACACAGTCCACCATTTATTTGATGACGTGTCATTTAAATAGACACTTACGCTGAATTAGTAATTTATAAGCAATTTATTCAATTGCAATATATAAATGTTTTATCAATAAATCGTTAATAATCTATACTTAAAGCAAATAATGAAGCCATTGTTATACCAACTTTGATAAAAAACGATATATGTTTTAATTATTTAATATTTCATTTTCAGTTTTAAATTAATTAAATATTTTATAATAATAAATAAATTTCTTCGTAGACAATATCTGCCCAAAAGAAAGTGCATTCAAAGTCTTGATAACTTCTACGGTTTTTACAAGGCGCTCAAAATTTGTGAAACGAAACTTCTTTTCTGCAAAGGTCAAGTAGCTTATCCCGCGTGTATACATTGGGCCTACCACTAATTAGATTTTACATTTCAAATTGGATAACTATTTTTAAAATTTTAATTCAAATTGTTGTTGAAATAATTTTATGGAAAGTATATAAGCTATTAATTGTGTAGAGTGATAACAATAGATTAAATTAAATTATTTTAAATATTATAATTTAAAACTTCCAAATTAATAATATATTTTAAACTGAATATTTTGCCATCATTATGACAGGCATCACATCATGTTCTAAAAATACGAATGAGTCGGAAATTTTGGATATAAAATTACAAGTTTTATTTAAAATTATTATTGACATTATTGTATAGCTAAAAGATCTTGGTGTAAACTGATTAATATTGTATTGTACCATGATTCGTCACGCTACACTGGCTTAGATGTGTGATATTATGAACTTGTAAACACTGACCTTGCTATCAAAGTTCACTCTGATCATCTTATTCTGTTCCTCTCGAGAGATCAGCGATTGAGACAAGTTGAAATTACAATCATCGTCCACTCTTTCTAGCCACTCTTTGTACATATTATCGTCGTGACTGATTGGCAGAGGGGAGGGCGCGAAGAGTACGAATGTGAGAGATGGAGGGGAAATAATACGAAAAAATTAAGGATAGGAAATGTGAGAAAAAGGCATCGGGACGGGAGGAAGAGGAAGCCGGAGAGTCGTGAGGGGAGGGAAAGAGGAACGAAGCCGGAAGAAAATATGGGAATAAGATAACGAGAAACAATGATAACAATGAGAAAGGAAGAGATTAGAAGAAGAAGAAAATAAATAAATAGATGGAAGATGAATATGAGATTATAGAGAGGTAAGAAAGACGAAGATGTATGGAGAAAAAAGAGAGATGAGAGAGAGAGTGGATAGAAATTTGAACAGATGGATGTTGAGAGGGACGAAGATTGTAAAGAGGAGAGAGAGCGAAAAGTGGGATAGACGGTGAAGGAATAAATGTAGGTTTGTTGCAGACATGATGCAGGGAGAAAGGGAGAAAGTTGAAAAATAACGGAAATTTACCCAAACGCTGACTAGACGAAATGAGTTTGAAGGAAGAAACAAAATGCATAAAATACTTTTATAAAATTTACAAAACAGAAAGCAATAAAACTAATGTATGTGTCAGAATAAAACACACATATTACATCTTAAGTTATGAAGTAATAATTTTCATAAAATCATAAACAATGGTTATATTTACACTTCAAGAAGCCTCAACATTTCGGTGTATTTTTTCTCAACAATTTGGGCCTCTTCTTTTTCCATTTCTCTGAAAATAACAAATCAAACAAACTCGGTTTTTAGTAGGCGACAGATAGCGTCATTCAAAAGCATTGACAACTTAAGTAACTGAATAAATGTTTGCTTTTTATTATGTCTATATTAAATTTTATTTATAAGTTGTTTTTTTTTAATTTAAATTAAATTTAAAATTATTTACCATTTTAAATAAGTTATAGTATATTTGAATGCGAAATAACATGAGTAATGCAAGTTTCGAGTTTAAATAAATAAGAAATGTAGAAATTATCAATGTAAAAATATGTTAAGCAGTAAACTAACCTCTTTCAAATGATATTTTTTAACAATATTATACAAAATGTAAATTATATATCATATATATTAAGAATATATATAATTACTATTATTTTATATTATAAAACGAACAAATAAAGGTATTTATTCAAAAGTTTGTGCGTTAAAATAATCAATGTAAAAGTTTAAAATTAGTCTTGTATTAAAGATCAACGAATTGTAAAGCAATAGTGGAAGAATAGCATAACATAACTGTTGCAGACAATGGGCAGTATAATTAACAAAGAAAGTAAAAGATAATAAGCCTATTTATTACAATAGAAAATATTCACCTATACCGAATTAATATGATAAATAATCAAAGATTTTAGAGATGATATCACGAATTAGGTAATAAAAGTATAGCAAAAACTAAAGTGGGTATAAATGCAAAGATTGTCAGCAGATTAGATAGGTTGGAACTTACTTGCAAAAGTATCTGAAGATGGATAAGAGGATCACCCATAGTATTATACATTTGTGACAAAAACACATAAATACGCAATGGTGTCAAAGTATACATATAGGAAACTATGCAACAATTGATATAATAATATACAACAACACAAACATCACTCAATTCTATATCAGTTCACGAATAGTGATCAGCTGCCAAGTTGCACACGAAACAGTATGAAGAGACGCTGTGACGGTATCAGCTAATAGAATTGTTCAATCCAATGCCAAACATATTGATCTTACCTACTAACGCCTCTGTTCAGGATGCCAAGATACAACAGAAATGGTCCATGTTAGATATTAATAACGCCAAAATATAGCCATATATACACATAAGAAAAGCGGACAATATAAATTTATAAAAAATATTATATGATGCAAACATGTTGTAAACAGAAGAAACAAATTACTGACTATTTTTAATTTAAACCGCAAAAAGTCACAATCCTAATTCTATTTAATTATCACATAAAAAATATTAATTAATTATATATAAATAATCACAATTAACGTAAATGCGTTTCTAAATTCCAATGACATTTTAAAGCTATACAAGTCAATATATAACAATGTTAATTCCATATACAAATATATCGAATTAACATATTACAATTATTATTGTTACAGAAAATATTATTTTAGTTTTCAGTTATTTATTTTGACTCGGATATTATAATTATAGATAAAATAGTACAATAAGTAATTATACAAGATAATGAAAGTACCACGCGCATAATGGTTAAAACTAGACATTTCTAAAAGCATGCGCTTAGTTGTGAAAAGAATTCCCTGTTGTGAGTAAAACTATTCCCTCTAGAATGTAGAATTAAATTCGACAGTTTTCAAAAGTCTTCACATATTGCGGAAAGAGACATAATATTGATATACAAAGCATAAGAATAGTATAAAAGAGAGTGAGCGAATGACTGTATAAACTCACGGATGGTCGATGTGCTTCATACTGTCCATGGTGGCAGTGATTCTCTGCCGGAGGTCGTCACTCCACTTCAGCTCGCCGGTCATGGTGGGCATGTTCTTGTGGAGCATAGAGCGGCCCTCGTGTGACTCACGGTATGCCAGATGGTCCGTGAAGATCACCTTGGCGTCCTCCATGGCGGCGTCCATCATCTGTATCAGCAGGGTGTACTTGTGGTCGAAGTCGCACTTGATCATCGGCCGCTCTAGGAGCTGCCCAAAGATATCGATCAGCTGCAGTAGGGGGGAAGGCGAGAGAGAAACGTAAAGTTAAAATTGCAAGAGTGGTCTAATAATGGTTGCCTTCAATTGAATTAAAATTCAAATTTACCATTATAAATATTTTTTAAAAATCCATAAAATAAGCGGATAATTACTGTATAGATTTCATAAATTATTTGTGAGTTACAAAAAATGGTTATCTATTTAAACAATATCATATAAAAAAATATAAGTACAACTTATGATACACTTGATTAACTTCAAGGTATATGTGGAAAGTGAGTTGGGAAGAGAGTGAGAGAAAGAAAGACACAATTATAATGTATAAGAAGAAAAGAGACAAAAACATAAGAAGAAAGGCAATAAAAAGAAAGTGAGACAGGAATAAAAAGAGAAAACATACTAAAAGAAAAGAATAACATGATAAAAAGAAAGGATGAGAAATAAGAAAAAAATGTCATAGAAAGAATGAAAAAGGAGAAGAAATAGAGGGAATGATGAGTGAAAAATGAGTAGAAACTAGACAAAGAACCTAGTCTAAGTTTAGTCCTAGCACAAACAAGCCCCACCCTCTTTTCACCTTGAAAGCAGCCTCGGGCCCGGAGCAGTCATCGAAGGCCTGACAGGCGATGGAGGAGAGCCGGCGGTCCATGTCGTCAATTTGGAGGCAGAAGTTCTCATAATCGGTCATGAATTCGGTGTTGTTGGGGTCGAGGCAGTCGTAGCTGCGGTCTGTGAACACCTTGTAGACTACACCGAACTCCTCAAAGATCTGCACCACCAGCGAGCTGAGAGCCTTCCCCTTGATGCCGCCGATCTCCACCTTCTCCAGCTTCATGAACTCCAACGCCGTTTCAAACAGATTCTGTTGTGTATATAGTATATAATATACGAGGGATACGTCGTGCGCGATGATCAAACAGTGTTTTGTACTTCGATAAGACTAATGATGTATAATGTTGAATCTTGAACATTGCATGTTAATACCGATTATAATGTATATATTGAGAAATCCGTAAATAAACTATTTTTTTTTATGTATGCATGATTTTGTAGTCAATTTACGGGTAAGTATTATATTCATTTAAATTATTCATATTTAAATTTATTTTAGCAATCAATGTTGTAAAGAGATTTTAATTTATTTGTTATTTATTGCATTTTTATTATAATGTTGAACCTCTTTGAATAAATTGTGAATATTTATAAGCAGTATATTTGAATAGCAAGGAGATACAATAACTTTTAACTCTAGATCGTATATTAGTTCAAAACTAGTAAAGATATAAACACCATTACAAAATAATATTAAAATATTATATAAAAAATTCGATCAAATACTAACAATAAACTAGTTACAAATAAAGAATTACAGCAAATATGTTAATAATATAAAAACATTAATAGAAAATAATCCAGTTATTATATATAATTCAATCGAATATTATATTTAACAATAATGAGTAATACGTAAAATGTAATAACATAATTAATTACTACTAATTAATGACAGTCTTGATGTTTATAAACCAGCTCAACATACAACGACATCTCATAATTGAGCGCAACTATTACCTAATTTAAATGCATATCTTCAGACAAGAATAAAAACCAATCTACATACCTACTACCCAAGACAGCAGTTACTAAGGTGAATGCCTAATCAATGATTACAATAGACTTGAGTTGCTGTAAAGACCATATCTGACGGGTGTTTATACCACCTAGCGCCATATATATCCACAGCTGCTGTGGTTGTCACCAACCGTTATTGTTATTGTTGCTATTGACAACTGCCTAGCTACCACTTGAGGGGTGGTTGGTATGAGCGTATTAAAATAGCACGCTCTTGGCGCTTGGGTTTATATATTGCCTCTTCAGTGTGCATCAATATCTGATTGATGGTACAAGTCAGGCAAGATTCAAATACTGAACTACTATAATATAGAAGTATAGCTAATATATAGCCTACAGCGGGATAGAATTTAGTAGATACCTAAAAGTGTATAGCACTGATCAATCTTGCATTAACGAGTCAAAGCATAATATTTATAGTATACTCAATATTTTATAATTATAACTAATTCGCAAATTTTTAAAACAAAATATTCGACGAATAGTGTGTCTGTTTCTAATGGAGAATATTACACAAAGGCCAACAATAAAGTAAAAAGCCACCATTCAATGAATCTCGATTGAAATAAACCCAGTTTTAGAAATATTTATACTAAATCATAAGTATAGTAATTGAATCAAATTCGGATCCTTATAATTAAATGTCAACAAATTACTTACTTTATTCATCAATTTATACTCGTTATTCATTAATTCATTCCTATGCAAACGGAATATTTGATATAATATATTTACGTAAATTTGTCGACATAAATGATGTCTAATAACCTTAAGAAACAAATAAATATTATTGGTCATCATTTTATCAATAAAATAGTTATAAAATAAATTTTAAAGTGTGTTTGGACTGCGTTAAACATAACACTAAACAATAATATTTAACAATCGTATGCTTCAATGGTTTTCTTTTTTATCATTTAGCTATTAAGCAATTTCGTCTAAATTAAACATAAATAATTGAATAATTTATATAAATATTATTTATTTAACCACAAATATGATTAAAAATAATCAATCGAGGTAGAGATAGTTGTATGAAAAAGGAGGAGAAAAAGTTAAATGAATAGTTTATGCCTACCTTGACGAGCTCGATCCGCTCACAGAAGACCTTCATCCTGGCGAAGACAATGTCGGAGGAGAACTCCCACTCGCGCACATCCTCACCTTCCACCTTAAAATAATCTTTCAGCTTGGCGCGGTGATCGTCGTAGCTCTGCCGGAAGCAGGTCAACACCTCGAGTGCGCGCTGCACCTTGATGATCGTCTCCTCCGCCTCTCCCTTGAAGATCTCGGTCGGGTCGAGGAAGCTGCGGCACTGTGGCGGATTTTAGAATTTGAATATTGTGAGAATATAATATATCTGTTATAAGAAATATATTAGTCATAGGCCTACAAATACATTTGCAGAAATTACCACTGCTCAGGTTAAATCGCATTTAGATTCATGGGAATGGGATGGCCGAGTGGTTAAGACGCTGGTTTGCGGATGCCGAGGGTGTTGTCTCGGAGCAGGTTCGAGCCC
>JAUZND010055732.1:0-10975 GCA_034780555.1 Coelogynopora nodosa
GTGGACTAATGGTGGACTAATGGTGGACTAATGGTGGACTAATGGTGGACTAATGGTGGACTAATGGTGGACTAATGATGGACTAATGGTGGACTAATGGTGGACTAATTTTTGGCTAATGGTAGGCTAATGGTTGACTGATTGTTGACTAATGGTTGACTAATGGTTAATTAATGATTCACTAATGGTTCACTAATGGTTCACTAATGATTCACTAATGGTTGACTAATGGTTGACTAATGGTTGACTAATGGTTGACTAATGGTTCACTAATGGTTCACTAATGGTTCACTAATGGTTCACTAATGGTTCACTAATGGTGGACTAATGGTGGACTAATGGTTGACTAATGGTAGGCTAATTTTTAACTAATAGTTGGGTAAATCTTGGCTTAATGAACTCACCCAACATCAGAAGTTTTATTGGACGTGAAGCACTTGGAACGTACAACATCCCCTGGAGTGGCTCTTCCCTCAACGAATCCTTCGCCATTTCAAGAAAGTCTTCAACATTCATCGCCTCCTCATAAACGAGACAGTAAGACGACGATCCTCTTCGCTTCACATAACTTATCTCCGTGGACATCTCGTGCCAACAGTCGAGATGGGCATTATTGGTGACCTTGAGGCTCTTCTGGTCAACAACGATGTTACCCTGTACTTTGACAGAAGCGCTGCAACCCATCGGGGCAGATGTGTATGCAGTGCTGCGGTTATATATATATATATTAGCGTAGAATCGGTATTGATAATAAATAATAATTAATATAATATAATAATAAGCAGTATAAATTCCCGTGCAGATTCAATATTATTTGTGCAAAACTGATATGTCACCTTAAAATCGATAATAGTTTTGTACAATCATCCAAATTTTTACGATATTTGATAATCTGAAGTTTCACACAGAATATATTGCTCGGATTGAAGAAGACAGTTAATAACTGTGAACAGTATTTGAAGAGGTTTGTAAATATAGGATATTATTATTATTATTATTATTGTTATCTGATTTCATATGAGGATGTGATTGATTTTAATTGTATGCAAGTTTTTCGTTGTTTTACAGGTAAAAAATACGCTGAATTTAAGATATGACAATTACATCTGGAAATAGTTTCTCGATTTTTAATTGTTTAAGTGTAATAGTTGAAGTAAATGTATAAATTTTAAAAACATATTATTTATACATTCATATGTTTCAAAATAGTTTTTTATTTATTTTTAAATATAGAATATTCAATATTTTAATTATTGTAAGCTTCCACTTTAAATTATGAATCAAACAATCTAATACGAACGATAAAAACATATGAAACATTCAAAATATGCCATAATAATTGAGGTAAAGAGACACTTTTTTAAATAAAGATAAAACAAACAACCGAATGAATGAATATTCTCATTTTTTCCAAAAGCCATTTTAATATCGAATATTTTCGAATATACAAAGGTTCTTCATCGGTATTATAGATTTAAAAAGAGTACACAGTATGTAAATAAAGGTTGAATAATAGAACAATAGAATTTTAGTTAGGTTGAAACACATTATTAGGAAGGGCATCTAAAATACGGAGAATCAATAGAAAAATTCAATAATCTAAAATAATTCGGATAATCAATAGAATTATGTATAAGCTGTTTCAATTATATAAATCACAACAAGAAGACATTTCAAAAAGCAGATGATCGCCAATTACTATGTTTTTTCGAGATGTCGTTATGTTTTACCAACATAATGCTGGGCATGATGCCATGTAAATGTACAAACCATGCACACAAGATTTAAGGGATTTAGAAGTTATATAATTTAGATAAAGAATTTTAATATTTTAAAACCATAGAAAACAGTACTGACATTATTACCAAAATTTGATTCACAAATATAATATAATATGAGCTTTTTTAAACATCAAAAAAAGGTTTTACAAACATAATGAATAAAAATTACATTTAGGTATTAACACCATGAAGATTTTGACTAGAACTGCTACAACATTTAATTTTAATAGCCATGCTGTTGCTGTTTTCCATATAGATTCAAATTTAAAAATACTTTAACCTAAAATGTAAAACATCCCTTAAAGCTAGTGTGATCCTGAGCAAAACATATTAGTAAGACAAAACTCCACCTAAACAAAATGATAAAGGAACACAGGGAAAAGACAGCCATTGGCAATCCTGGGCTTTTTTGCATGTCCATTGTAATTCTTACAATTGTGATAAATTTTAAAAAAATTGCAATAATTCTTCAAATTTCGAATCAAATGACCAACTAGATAATCAAGGTTCTTCGCCTTTTCTGAAGTTTTCTTCATATTGTTCTTGCTTGTCTTGTAACTTTTCATGTAATAGTGATTGGGAAGGTAGATTTTCATTTCACACCTCCACCTTGGAAACCGAATCTTCCCCCTCCAATCTAAGGAAAATGATTTAGAATTTTCTTAGCCTATTGGTCGATCTAATCAAGGTCAAGGTCATTTCTGATTTATTCAAAGGCACAAAGTATGATTTTCCCACTTATTAATTGATCTGAGGTAGTCTAATGATAGCAATCGTCATTGATGTGCAATTACTAATTTTTCCCATTTTGAGTTCGATTTTGCTACTTATAAATTGATGGGAGGTATTATAATGGCAGAAATTGCTCATTCGAGTACATTTATTGAATTACGACGAAATCAAGTTGGGAAATTGATTTGATATATACATCTATTAATTATAGTTCTATACGTAGATTTTATAAGTATGCCATAAGTATGCCACAAGTATACTATATGTATAATATAACCGTTTCATAACGTAAAATTGCTAAACTCATAAAGTTTAATATAATAAAATCTCTTAATTCCTGGTGTTTAATATCCTAAAATCCCTAATAACCTTAAGTTATGTTCCTTTAATTGAATCATTGAAGCACACGAAATTAATCAATAGAATGGCATTTATTATTTTAAAATTATACAGCAAAGAGAAAGGGTAGGAAGTATTTAGTATTTAGTATTTAGTATATATATAACAAAAATTTCAGTGTCACTGCTGATCATCAGTTTCATTCATCTGCGACTGCTTTTCTAGTCATGTCTACTGTCCGACTTGCTGTCTAACTTGATCTAGAAGTATGCACCAACTTCGTTTTATTGCTTCTTCCAAAACAGAGTGTAGAGGTATTATAGCCTACTGTTATTATTTGAGCGTATAGTATGTGATCCATTGTTTTATAAAAAAAAGTCCAATAATTTTATCTTTGGTACACCTGTTTAAAAATGAAAAGTGATGATGAATCCTTTATTTAACAAGCTTTTTCAATCTCTTTCAGCCTACACGGTGGTGCTCCATCTTCCCCACTTTCTTCCAATAGAATATGATTAACAAGGAAGGAATCAGACGACGGACCAGCTGGAACACTTATTCGGGTTATCGAAGTGCATTTTGTTTTGACTATCGACACGTCTCTTATTATCACCGTCGAGTCATAATCAATATCCAAGTTGATTCAGACGGTTCCTCCTCGTCCTCTTCAGACTCTTCGCTCTCCATGTGTTGATGCTCATATTGGCATTTCACGTTTCTTGTCGTAGAAATATCCTCTTCTTCCTTCCTCTTCGTCGCTATCAATCAAATGCTTTTTGCGATTAACAAATGTTGGTGGTTCCATACTGTCGAAATTATTACTTAAAATGTATAGAAAACTGCGTCATGTTTATAAACTAACGCTTATAAACAAGAAGATAATTCTGGACTTACCATATATACATGAGCACATAGGAAAGTATTGCAACACAAATAATCTTTCAACATTTATTATTTTTAAACACCGAGTATAATATATAAAGTTAAATATATAAATATGTGTATATTTAGTTTTAATTATTAATTTTAGTCATTATTTTTTTAATTTGAACGTTCAATGTATCATAATATTACTAATATATAATCTGTTCATTAAAGAGTAAATATATATGTCGAAGTAAGTAATGTCAAAGTAGGTCATGTCAAAGTAGGTCATGTCGAAGTAGGTCATGTCAAAGTAGGTCATGTCGAAGTAGGCCATGTCAAAGTAGGTCATGTCAAAGTTGGTCATGTCGAAGTAAGTAATGTCGAAGTAGGTAATGTCGAAGTAGGTCATGTCAAAGTAGGTCATGTCGAAGTAGGTAATGTCGAAGTAGGTAATGTCGAAGTAGGTAATGTCGAAGTAGGTCATGTCAAAGTAGGTCATGTCAAAGTAGGTCATGTCAAAGTAGGCCATGTCGAAGTAGGTAATGTCGAAGTAGGTCATGTCGAAGTAGGTCATGTCGAAGTAGGTCATGTCGAAGTAGGTCATGTCAAAGTAGGTTTTGTCAAAGTGGGTCATGTCGAAGTAGGTTATCAATAACAAAAAATTGTTAACATAAATATGTATTAAATATGTTATGAATATTTAAATTAAACATTCAAAAGCATTCAAAAGCTAGAACACATAATTAAGAAATATATTAATCAAAAAGTTTGAATTAAATCTGTATATTAAGTTCAACGGTATACGCGGCTACGACACGGAAAAGCATTCAGAGACAACAATTAATGTTAATGATTGTATGTAGCGCAGATAAGGAGTTCATTGACGTCTATATATATATATTGTCGTCTATATTTATCCATGTCGTAGAGATATTGTTATACATATCTTATTACGGCAATGATATGAAGCATTTAAAGCATAATACATCAATATCAATGAGGGTTGAATTGTTCTATCCTATATAGCGCAACATTATACCATTCTGGGATATATTTATATTTATCATTTCGAAGACAGGTTATAGTCGATTCAAAATTGTCGCATTATTGTTCGCATTTCAAAATGTTTCAGATAATTTTACTTACATATTACTAGAATTAAATTGAAGTGAATGAATATTGTTGCTTCAGAAATGTCGTAATTAATAATAATTAACTTGATATTAATTTACAGAAGGATTAGTTATTTTACGATTCATTACAAAGCTAGTTAAGTTAATTTAGTTTAATTTAACATAATAAAATATAATTTTATTAAAAATAATGACAAAATATATTTCATACAAAAAAAATGTTACGAAGATCATGAGTAGTATAGGAAGGGTCTACTGCGCTATATATACTACTATCATGCCTATTATTTCCTAGAATGTTTTACAAGTCATTAATATTAAATTTAGTGGGTTAGCTAAATCATCTTTTTTGTCTGGTTTCAATATTTGGCGCTTTAAGAGCTGATTTTTTTCAACCGAAGAAAACTTCTTCAATCTTCAAACATAAACTATTTTGTATAATTGATGCCGCAATCACAAATGATTTATGTTGGAATGCCTTTCTCTTTGGTCAGTAAACTAAACCAAAACAACTCTTCGCTTGTTCAAATTACTTTTAAATAATTATTTTACATTTTGGTTTTTTAGGTCGCAGCTGAAACACATGCCAATAAGAACGAACAACAGCCTCAGAATTCTGATCTGTCGATTCTAACCGTTTCAAGGGTTATATTTTATAGTGCTATTCAGGGGGGGGGGGGGGGGGGTAGTCATTATCAAAAAGGCAACGAATAATATGATATTAATTAATAGTAAATGGTATATTATCGTCTTTTTCAGAATTAAAAGACGCTAAATTAAAACATTTTGTGTGTTATAAGAACAGCAGCCCCCTTTGCTCCCATTGTCGTGAAAATGATATTACTGTTGTATAAAATTATCCTCTGCCATCTGAAAATTCTACTATTAAAGCATTTACTTTTCTCATGTACATTATAAATATTAGCATTTTCCCCCCCTCTCTGATTGATTTAATCCGAATTCCATTATTAAAAATTATACATTATAGTTAAATAAAATTTAAAATGACAATATCGAAGTATTAGTATCCATTATTGTCAATATGTTAATTCACTTAATTATTTGTAAATCTCGCTTTCACCGTATGTTTTTTAAATTTTGTTTTAATGCGTTGCTGACAACAAACACGACATTTAATAACGTTGTATAATATTTTCAATTTACTACATATTTTGAATTGAAGATATTGTAGATAAACTTTTACTAAATTTTAGATTATAAGACACAATTATTGATGATAACAGATGATTTCTGTAAATCATCATCATTTTTCTGATGTAATTTTTTGTTTAATGTTTTTGATTTTTATTTTCCTGAAATATGTAACAAAATATTCCATAGTACATACGTAGTTTAAAAATCATATTAGATGAGACACACATACAAACATCTTCTATTTTCATCTACTTTTGTATCTTAAAAATATATATCATTGTTTATGTTTTATTATGTGTATTTAAATTGCATCATGGAGATCTGTTATACCATTATTAATTTTCTAAAATGTTCTTCTTGATGCAATAATATAATCAAGTAGCGAATAGAGATGACCGAATAACAGAACATATCAGAATGATGGCCTAAATCTAATCGTGAAAATTTAAAAATACTATTACGTAAGATACAATAAAAATAACACTATACATAGTAATATTTTACCTTATACAAAAATCGGCAATTTTCTAAAATAATTTTTTCCCCTTTCTTATTTGTTCTGTATTTGTATCCTGCATAACATCTATATGTACACAGATACCGACTTTGAGTAGATAGCAATTTAATATACAATTTAATTTCAGCAAAATTCTCATATATTACAATTTTTATTCGGGTTGAAAAAAAACATTATTTCCAAAAAAATATGCTTATTTTAGTGAATTATACATACATATATATATCTCACAGTTTATTGGATTTTATAAATAACTTTTCCAAAGAGTAAACCGATTGTTCGTGTTATTTCGCCTGAAAGCATTTCTGTCATTTGCAATGAGCACATTAAAAAGCCTCCAATTTACTACTCCATACTTGTTCGGGGACAGATGAGACACATAGGCTACTTCCATCGATTTCTCCGCGTCAATTAGTGGGCTATACATACCTCATCACAGTGTATATGCATGAGTCTTGAGAGTTCCACTGAATGTCCAACTGGTTCCGCCTTAGGGCAACTACTGTATACGACGAAGACTTCAGTGAAGTAGTATACAATATATTGTAAATGACTTGGACATGTGAGGCTAGTTGTGTTTTGCAGTGTAAGATATTTTTCATTGTTTTTAATACGTAACATTTATTATTTGGCGAACAAAATGGTCATCTTATTAAAGTTATAATCGATCGTATTGGGATAGACCATTAGTCACTATATAATTAAACTGCATTTGATGTAAGAATGAATCTCCGGAACGGGCAGAAGGAACAAATCATTTATCTTCGTTTTATAAAATAAAAATTTTTTAACTTTTTTTTCTATTGCACCAATTAAATGTATATTTTGAAATGTACGCAAAATGTTCGCACGTGCGTTGTACAAAGTATTTCGATACAGTATGGTTCATTAATATATGGTAATATGAATTATCAAACAATGATTTCAGTAACAATATTTCAGTGCTATAAGCTACATTTAGCGTTGAGAAGGCGAAAGTAGTTTTGTATTTAACATATTTGTTCGGTTTAAGATTTAAGTAAATGATTGTTACAGTACATTTTTTAAAGAGATAAATATGTATAATTTATATTTATAGAAAGACCGTATAGGAATACATATAATCACCATTTTGAGAAAAATTTATGATTTTGGTGCTTGAAAATTAAAAATCAATTATTAAAAAAAATTGTTTTTATTTTTAATTTATTATTATATACATACATACGCAATAATCGTGCATTTTCACATAACACATTCAATTAAATGTTAAGTAAAGTATAGCATGCATGGTCAAAAATATTAAAATATAAATATTAATTATAAAATAAAATAAATCAAAACATTATACAACGTTGTCCAATTTTGGTGTTTAGACTGGAAGCATTAATATCATTTGACATCTCCTGGTATAAAGATGGTTTTTCCGAGAAATTAGACCCTTTAGGTTCTGCAGTAGCACATCTATAATGTTTTGTCCTTCTTATTAAGTGTATAGGTAATATTCCACTGCACTGCATTGCTATGATCAATACTTATAATCGGTAAAAGCAAAATGAATAAGATACACCATAATCAGGTATGGTTCCAATCTTCAGAAAAGTTAATAATTAGAAGATAATAGTTAATAATTAGGGAAGCCATAAAAAAGCACCTTCTCATATTTCAAGTTTAGCCGTATGAAATAATATAAGTATGCATGTCTAAGCTCCCCACTGAAAGTATATGTTAAGTGTACAATTCTGTATCTCTCAATTAGTAAAAATATTTGCTATATTGTATAATAAAGTATGACATCTAACCGTGGATTTAAATAGTAACAAGAAGAACGAAGAAGTGGTGCCATAATATTTTACAATGAAGGCGGGACTGATAATGTAATTCTATCGGATCTATTTCTTACCTTCTTATTTATGTATCCCATTTAAATAATATTGGATTCTTTCTTCTAGTATAAAGCTTGTATTTATTGTCATCTATTATGTGCAGCTTAATAATTTAGATTGCATAAATGTTTATGTATATATTTGTATCGCTTCATATGATTAAATATTGACATATTTTCTTAACACAGGCAAAATTTAGGTGTAATACTGCTATCGTTACCGAACAAAAATCCGTGTAATTTGTGATACTACTCTCGAATAGTATATTTGATAATGACGTATTACACTTAAATCAGTAGTATTTCATGACATGTCAAACAAAACTGCTAATAATAGTAACACGTTTATTTTATTTATAGTAAGTTATCAGTCATTTCTAAATGTTGCATCATTATTGCAACTTTATAAATACTTTCTTAATTGATCTTATTTTATTAATTGTAAATTATTAATTATTGATAAAGTATTATTAATTATTGTTAAAGTATTATTAATTATTGATAAAGTATCATTAATTATTGATAAAGTATTATTAATTATTGATAAAGTATGATTAATTATTGATAAAGTATTATTAATTATTGATAAAGTATTATTAATTATTGATAAAGTATTATTAATTATTGATAAATGTATTATTAATTATTGATAAAGTATTATTAATTATTGATAAATGTATTATTAATTATTGATAAAATATTATTAATTATTGATAAATGTATTATTAATTATTGATAAAATATTATTAATTTATTATTATTTTTATTATTTATTGAATAGTACTTTAAGGTTGTCACTTAAATGCAGAGGAAAATCTGGAGGAAAAATCTGGAGAAAAAATCTGTACGAAAAACCGGATGAAAAAAAATATAGTTTTCAAAGGTCGGCATAGTAACAAAGATAAACAAACAATTTCAATTTAAAAAATGAAATAATTATTTAAAATTAGTTATAATTCTTTATTAGTATATTTCAGAATTAATTTAAATGTATACATATTTTTACCGTTTTTATCGACATTCTAAAATTCCTTACGTTAGTTTTTATTAATAATTTGATTATTTTAAAATCTAATTTGTTTATTTTAAATACTTTTGCATTCACGACCTTCACGACCTTAAAAATAGGTTAAATTTACTTCGGGGTCGTCCTCCGGTTTTTCCTCCTGATTTTCCTCCCCATTTAAGTTACAACCTTATTATAATTATTAATTATTGATTAAATATTATTAATTTATTATTATTTATTGATAATTATTGTAATTATTAATTAACTGCAAAACAATTAATCATATATCTTATTGCAAATATGAAGGAAAGGATGGGCCATCTGCATATTGAAGTAACGTTGGCCTAATGTAGAATAAAGCGATGCAAGAAACAGTTCGTTTGAAAAGTGAATCATTTCGTTAAATTTTTTACATCGATTTTTTTTAAATGTATGACGTATAAAAAATTTAGGTAAAATTATTGTATGTAAACTATACTATCAAAAAGTTAATCATAATTAAAGAATTTAACAAATAAATTATAGCATATTATAAGTTAAAACATTTAAAATCCAATTGAGCTGCTTATAATGTATAAATATGTACAATATACATTATTTTCACCTATACGAAAAGAGGAAGCAATTATCATTTATTTGCATGAAACATTTTTATGGTCTATCTGATTAATCTGCATTTAAATATGTTTTGATTAATTAATTTATATCCGTACAATATTGCATTTTGATGACTTGTATATTACTAAACTCATGTAAAGTGTAACTAGATGGTTATCTTAGACTGACTAAGTAAAATATCGTCCAAGGAAAAGTGTGTAAAAATATATACCTTTTTGAGACAATCTCATTTCAAAAATATACAACCAATTGAGCTAGCATTTTTAAGTATATATTTAATTTGTAAATATATTTTTAAATATAACAATATACGTATACATTGTATATCTAAAGACATACTATTTGTTATTGTTTTTAACAAAATATATTTTAAACATTATCAAAAAATGATACACAGTAACGATAACATAAACTGTTATTAGTAAAATAGGTTGTTTAGTGAGATGTAATAAACATATTGTGCTTCAGAAAAATCAAATGTTTACCACAAACGTGGGATATTTTTATTAAAAAAATGTCTCCGTTTTTAGTAAAGTAACCTTTATTGCATAATGTCTGTGATTTCTTACCAATAGTGTACCATTAAAATAAGTGTTTATATATTTTCAATTATATATAAATATATAATATATAATGAATATATATGAAATAGTCATATTTTAAAAGTACATAAATTTTTCAATGAAATTATTTCGAACAGTGTTGAAAATAAATGTATTAAATTTAGACTAAAAAAATACTTTTTCATTAAATAATACGATATAAAATGATAAACTTTGTTTAAGTTCAACTAAGTTATTGAAAATATTGGAAAATACCAAAAACATAGTTTACTTGGAAATACAAAGTCAGTTTATGACTTTCTATTACTTTCTATCTTATGACTTTCTATCTTATGACTTTCTATCTTATGACTTTCTATCTTATGACTTTCTATCTTATGACTTTCTATCTTATGAC
>JAUZND010055743.1:0-18826 GCA_034780555.1 Coelogynopora nodosa
CAACATCAAAAAGTGGCTGAATATGGACGCAAGAGAGGCTGGAGCCCTGGCTAGGAATCGGTTGGGATTTCGATATGATGTCATCAACGCGCTGGAAGCGTACGATACTTGACGACGACGACACTCTGCTGTATAGGAAGATGTAATTTTTTGGAAAATGTTTTCGAATATATGAAATTTAAGAACTCCAGGAAATCTAACAGTTAAGCGCTATCAGTGCACACACTTTTTTTTTAAATTATTTGAAATATTATTTATTTCCATAATTTAAGGTGCCAGTTTGTATAACCTGCTCATAATTGGTTTGAAGTTCATTTACGCCATCCCATCTCATCTAGCACTCTATAACCTGCAGACAACTGCTGGCGATACAACATATTTGCTCATAATTATCACTTCAGTGGACATTTGAGCTTAATTAAAGCAAACATAAATAAATAGTACAAACGGTATAAATGGTTGTATAGCGTGATCACAAAGATGTATATCCACAGAATATAATAAAATATAGCACTGTAGAGATAGAGAATATAGTTAAACATTACTTTCAAACATATTTAAAAAAAAATAAGTGTTTACTTCAAATATATAAAGAACACAATAATAAATCAACCGTACAACAAATCGTACAATTTCTGTGTTTTAATCCAGGATATTCACGATGAAAATACTCGCTTTTGCTTGCATAATATTTTATAATATATTAGAAAGGATTTATTTAATGCCTCTGAATAAATGACTGAATAAATCATTTTAATTCAACGTTTGCAAAACTTAATTCCCTGAAATCCTTTGTACATTTGTAACATAAGCGCAAAATCTGTTATTTATGCATAACAAGGGAAGAATCGCCGTACGCATGTATTTGGCCAAATATCATTATAATGCATATTATTCTAAAACTAACCTTGTTATGGAATATTTGGTTGGAAATTAATTTTCAATTCCACTGTTTTACCAAAAAATTGAGAAGAATTAATGGAAGAAAATACTTAGCGAAGTTCATTTATATAAAAGTTAATAGATTAAGAGGGGGTAAACATATAAATATCTATAATCATATAATACAATTCCTGAGGCAAAAACTAAGATGAAAGCAAAACATTGACAGTAAATAATGATTTTAACAATAAAATATCTTTACTAATGTTGTTGACATTGTTTCATAATATAAAACATATTTTGAGCCAAAGAAAGTATTATTTACTTGAAGATTGTAAACATTACTGTTCAACAAATCACCCCAAGTCTTTTTATTATAGGGTGTTACTCCATTTTTTTAAATAAGTCGTAATATATACATATATATGTATTAGTTATTTTATTTCATGGAAATCCGATAAAATGACACATTTATTTTCCGATTCACTAACTGTAATTATTAATTTATGACACGAATATAATGGCACTTCCAATATATAAAAGACTAATGTACCATAAAATAATAATCATTGGGCTTTCTTCAATTAAAGGGAGAAACTAACATAAAAATACAAAAAAATGCTTTTTAGATGTTAAAATTTCTGACTTCTTCTATATGACTATTATATACAGATGGAAAACAGTGATTAAATAATCTAATTACAGTCATCTTTTTTAATGAGAAACTCTCCAATAAACTATATTTGATCCATTGTTTATATTTTGAACCTATTTTCATAAAATACAAACCCTATTATTTTAATTATTAAACAATTTTGTTTTAGAATTGAAAATTAATTAACCATTTTTTTCTCTCTAAAAATGTTACACTATACGGTATGGGTTATTATTAGCAAGTTTTATATATATTCACTATACGTTTTTTTTACGGTAAGGCAAATAAACATATTGCTTAACAAAATATTGAAACTGAATATTTCTCATGATATGATTTAGGGTGTGTTTTAATTTCAGCCTTTAATCGAAATAAAATGTCAATAAAAATAGTTTACATAGTATTTTAATCAATGCGATGCGATTATTTCAAATATACAAAAAAAAAGTTTACCAAAAGATTTTAATTAAATAGATAATATTAATTTCTTGCCTGTCTATATCTACATATATAATATATGTCTACATGTCGATTTATAAAAAAAATAAACAATTTAAATGACATGTCCTCAATGACATAATGATTTTTTGCATTTTTGTAACCATCAGCATTCTTTTTAATGCTTTTAAATATTTACTATGGTTTAATGTAAGTTTAGTGTATATATATATGATATACAAACATAATTAAGGTTTTTTGTATGTTCGCTCGAAAGTGTTTAAAAATTTACTTTTAGAAATAAATATTGAAATTAATCAAATTAAAGATGTTTCGAGCTGCTGGTAAAAAATAAGTTTGAGATAAATCAATTCAATATGTTACTTTTTAAATCGATGAAAATAGCAACTCGAACGCATAAAAACATGTCATAAAATTAATCAATTAATCAATATTATATATAGACTTAATAATTGCTGCACGTGGCAATATTGTAATCATTCAAAATACCTCAATTAACACCCTCAATTAACACCTCAATTAACACACATTTTGATTTCTAAGATAACATGTGGTAATATGTAGTATAACTTCACATACATATATATATATATTTCAGCATAATGTTGCATTAACTCCATAAATATCTAGCTAGCTAATTGCTTTCATATACAATTCATCCAAAGAGCCATTTGTCTGTTGTTTCAAAAGATTCACTAAAACTGAGCTAATTATATTATGTATTCTTTAAAAAAACTGTATAAAAAATTACTATTGATGTCCATCAAATGAAGTGAACATAGGTAGTATGGAGATTAATACACCAGCAATCCTTTTTAAGCTTTTAAATATTTACTATGGTTTAATGTAAGTTTAGTGTATATATATGTGATATATAAACATAATTAAAGTTTTTCGTATGTTCGCTCGATTAAAAAAACGGTATCAAAAATTACTATTAATGTCCATCAAACGAAGTGAACATATATATATATGATGGAGAATAATACATTTCGGTATTGATTTTTATACTTTCGCGTAATATTTGCACTTTACCAAATAGCGCTTGTTTCAAGAAAGAAGAAAGAAATAAGAAAATCCGCGAACTCACTGACTGATAAAATTGTTTCTCTAAATAGTTGGAGGTAATATAATATTTATAAATGTAAATGCAATGTATTATTTAAATGTAAAAGCTTTTAGTATTTTTAATTTTCTTTATTGTTTCCGTTTCTACAGTTTACGTTTGATGCAAATATTATCATCCAGCTTATAGAACATGTGAAATGGCACATCAATGAGCTGACGATAAAACTTCCCCCTATTTGCTATTGTATAAATTGTTTATTCTGTAAAAACAAACAGTCTATAAGTTATATATAGATGGACAAATTAAAAGAAAACCTTAAACACAAAATAATCTTAAACTAAAACTAAAATCTCGTCAACCAACTGATGCGAAATTTAAGCAGAAATAGAATATAATTTTTGTTGCGTTAACTTGAATAGTTTTACTTGCTTGAACCCGTTAAATATTATAGCAATATACAATATGAATACAATAATATATTATATAAAATGTATATGTGAGTTAATAACAATATTCTACCCCGGCCAGTTAGGATTTTAGAGTTGTGTAAAAAGTATGAAATTGAAAAATTGAAAGTAGGTTGAAAATTCAATTGAAATGTGTATATAGTGCATTTAAATGTTTGTTAGAGTATAGGCATAATGGGTTTTAGTTAGGTATTTAACATTTCAATATATAAAAATGTGTTAGATATACATTTTAAATTAATTAGATGTAGTAAATTTCAGAAACCTAGATAACTCATAACCGCTATTATCTCAGTATAAGTCTATCTATTTCTCAGTCTTACCCTAGATAACTCATAACCGCTATTATCTTAGTATAAGTCTATCTATTTCTCAGTCTTACCCTAGATAATAAAATATACCTCTAAGTGCTTAAATGATATCCGGATTAGTTATGAAATTGAAAAAAAAGTTATAATCTGAGTTTATTAGAAAATTTAGTTGAACAAATGAGTGATGAAGAGTTCAAATTGTACTATTGAGACTATAAAATGTTTATGCTTGCTAAATTCGTTTTTCTAAAGAAAAGGTTTGAGGGTTGAATACTTTTACAACGAAGCAAGATTTTTGCTTCAGTCATATTAAATCAAGCTTTAAGTAACGGTGGATAACTTCAATTTTAAATTAATATGCCACATAGAAAAATATGCACTACCACTAACATCTAAATTACAAATTGAGATAGTGACAATTTCGTATTGGATTTTACTAAATAGAGTAAATGGGTATTTTACTTTCACTTTTATGTCGTGGGTCCAATGAAATACAAGTTGTATGACTATTCACAGAAAAAAATAACTATAGATTTTATTTTAATTATGATATAAAAAACATAAAACATGTTCAGGAGTAATTATTGTAGGCCTATATCTGTATAACTGTGCAGAACTTTGTTATCTGAAATCTCGTAAAAGTTTGGAACGCGCTTTAGATGACAACATATTACTTAAGGCCTACTATCAATATTTTTCACAAACGGTACAACCATAGTATCGCTAGTACCCTATAGAATTACTATATATATATGAACTTTTGACCATTCTGAGCACCAGCGATATTTACATATAGCCGCACACATTGACAAAGCAAAGAGAACGGCTGATTGACATATTGAAATATTGTAGATCTAAATTGTTTGACAATAATATTAGCTTAGTACACAAATGCAGGCAGTCTATACAGGTCAGATACTCACTACAACAATACTCAATGCAACACCTTCGTAAAACTCAACCTTCTCAATTATTAAGAGTAAAATCAATAGAGTATTGATATTTTCAGTCAATGTTAAGAACAGACGAAACTAAGGACGGCTGGCACCCACCCTCATTTAACTATATGTTCTGGTAAGAAATATATGGCGTATGTAGCTATAACCTGAAACTGTATCAATTCACGTCAGAAAAGGCATAGTTCATTGCCGATTTTATAGCTTTACCGTCAACGAAATGTCAAGTCACACACGATTCTGCGCTATATACAGTAATAGTTAAGGATAGCAAATATAGAGTAAATAAATGTAAAGGGTTTGTTACTGATGATGCAGTATAAGGCACTGCACTTCAAAGTTTATAAACTTAACAGTGATTGAATAAATTGAAGTGAAAGAGAAAAAATTAATAAAAAATTGTTTAAAAAATAAATAATTTCTATCGCTTTACACCACGACGTAGTATAGATAACATAATTATGATTCCAGGATTGAGACATTGGTAGGAATTTCAAAAGGGGGGGTCAAATTCAATTTAAAGAAACATTAAAAATGCATTGAATTCTATTTTATTTGTAAAATGTTTAAAAAATATATATAATTTAAAAAAATGGCAAAACTAAAGAAGTCCATCAAAAATAATATTTGAAGGAAAAGTAATACAGAATGTGATCAGGAAGAGATGAAAATGTATCAAAATGTTACTTAATTGTTACCAATATCTTCTGAAATGCCTAACCACCACAGGTACAGTGTGTGTTGTTTGTACACGCGGTCTGCTATAGCCATGTTATATATAAATTTAAAATGTACGCAAGTTAACCGAAAATGTAACTATTTAAACAATTTTTTTAATTTAGTACGCTAAACTCCGGTTTCACCAAAAAAAGAACTGAACAAGTGAAATGTTTTATAATTAATATCGCTAAATCCAGTTTATATAACAACAATTATACATACGTACATTAAGTAATGATGAGTTTTTCAAAATTCCCATGGTTACTAAGATTTTCAACGAAGCGCTAAGGACTAAAGTTGTGTTCTAGATCTGCTTGACATCTGGGATTCCCTTTCCTTAATTTATCAATTTTGTATATATTATAATTATACAGTATATATTCAGTTTATAAATAAATATACAGACGATTATAAATATGCTTTTCAAAACACTTTTTTTGAAAATAAGGCAAAATCATAACTGAAGAACCAAAGTTCTATTTTATACAAAAAGCTTTGCATTACATAAATGAAAGGAAAGAAAAAGCCACTTCAACGTTTAAAGTATAATATATAAATTTTTTTCTCTATATATAAAAACTAATATTATATACGTTAAGTATATAAATCAACTGTATAAGATAGGCTTGTTGAAATTGTATTTGCTTATATCATAAACGATAGAATGTTGTAAAGATCCGCAAATATGACAGTATTTTAATATATTTGATGGAGTTTGAGAATATATAATTAAATTATATATGAATACTATGAAAAAAACGTTATTAGTTAGAAGGATATTGATTATGATTGATTATATGATCGATTGATTATTTATCTAAAGCAAATCACATTTGTCGACGTGTAAAACATTTGCTAATCTTAAAATTGATTTTATGTCATTATTTTTAGTTGTAAATATATTTTACTATTGAAGCAAGAACAATGTGTAAGAAAGTAATAGATTTCAGATCTGAATTAATTTATCAGAGACAGTTCAATTCGAGGTTTGATGAAGCATAACTTAAACCAATATAATAAATATTGAATTTAAAAGTTGTAAATAGATGTAATAAAAACACTTTAGTAAATAATATTAAAACCTATTTTTTAAATCATATTTAAAAGATTATTTTAAATTATTTTATTTGTATACATATATATAGCAATGCAATAATTTATTATCTACAATAATAATATAAACCTTTTTATAAATTAATATTATATATTATACATCAAAAATAAACTAAGTATTTAGAATAAAATAAATAACTTTAAAATCTTATGAGTAACACACTTAATAAATTCAATCACTATAAAAAATTACAAAAATAAAACTACTTTTTTAAATATGACAGAACGATATATTATGAAGCAACAGTGAAAATAGTAAATATTATTATATCATTTTGACATCATTTTCTTTTAAAAAGTTCTCTATAAAAGGAAATATACAGGTTTAATATGATGAAAAAAATTAAGTTTGTGCATAATTTACTAAACCAAATTATTCTAAATCAAAATTAATTATCCGTAATAGGTATTTAGTGTATAATATCTATATCTAAAAATATGCTTAAATAGTATGTTTAACGTGAGTAAAATTTTACCTTGTTGTAGACTTTAGTTTGATTTATGAACATTTCAATTAATAAACACTATATGTGGACTAATGCTGTAAGGCTAACTGCCCCTTATAGTATTTGTATACATAAAATTATTCGTGCAATCGTTACACATTATGAGATAATTGAATACATTTTTAGTCGTGTTTGAATCCATTAAATATCTATTTATTTGTGCAACAAAATTATCACAGTTAGAAAAGTTAGATAAGTAAGTTTTCACATATATAGCCTATACAACCTTTTCCACAGATTCAGCATCTCATTCAGCATCAGATTCACTTTGAGAACGGAATATCGTACAGAGACCAAGAATATTGTACTTTAAATGACTTATCAAGCTTATATTTATTTGTGTGACATAAATGTTGAAAAATGCTTAATCTATGCATTAATTAATATAAATAAGTTTTCTCTGATCATCTATTAGATTTTAATAAAAAAAACAGTCTTCATATTAAATCTATAATAAAGAAATGGTTAAAAAAAATTATATCGATAACAATTACTAATTACGATTAATAACTTTCGAACTAGACACAATACATTACAGACCCATACCAGACCATTACATACCATAACAGACCATTACAGACCATTACAGACCATTACAGACCATTACAGACCATAACAGACCATTACAGACCATAACATACCATTACAGACCATTACAGACCATAACAGACCATAACAGACCATAACAGACCATTACAGACCATTACAGACCATTACAGACCATAACAGACCATTACAGACCCATAACCAGCTTTTTCCAAGCTTTACCCATTTCACTTTTTATACAAATATGTATGACAATAATAAAAAAAATATATATATATTAGCAGAAACGGCCAATGTGACAATTTAGAAATTACCACAGAGTTCTTACTGTACGTACCTATATGCCTGTTTCCTATCTATGCAATGCTAAACTAAATATGTACTTAAAAAAACAAAACTATGAAATTCCATGGATTTAAGGTACGTGATTAAATTATATTTTTAATATTGAAATACTCTTAAACGCAAGATAAAACATAATAAAATGCTCCGAAAAAAGATGTGCCCCCACAATTTTTGCGCCCCTTAGTTTTCAAGAAGGTGTCGTTCGACTCCCTTAACCCCCTGGGCGCAGGCCTCCATTATTCTTTGACACATTTAAAACGAACAGTGCATACCAATATTTTCCACAAGGTTAGTGTATCAATTGCGATAATTATAAATAACCACATTATTTTATTTGACTACATCACATCACAATATGACAACTTCTTGAACACATATAAGCTACCTCTAAACTTTCGACCAAAGTACACGGCAGGTCTGTTTCAATGCCACGATATATTATAGGTATGGTCGAGAGAGAAGATTTGTACATATCGGTAAAATAAATTATTAGTTGGTTACAATATTGGTTCGTCTCGATATACTATACTATATTATGTTTTTGTACGCAGTTAGATTGCTGACACAGGCTTTTTTAAACTATAAATACTCAGGCACATGTCCTGCTAACCCTGATTTAAAGGATAGATAACTCATTCTGATTTAGATAATAATAATAATAATAATAATAATATGCGCCTTCTTATAGGTAGACCTATCAACACATATATTACCTCTATCTGAGAATAAATACAATTATTATTATTAGTCGATATCAATAACTATTGCTGTCTATTTAATAAACTAACAACATTGCAAATGTATAGGAGGAGTGTTGCTCCCACTTCTACAGCTTTGACGTCCTTTATTTGGCTGTTACGAACAGTTTATTAGGACATTTTTGTATTATTTTTTGTAAGTTTTACAAGATAATTAATTATAATAAAAAAGTATTCCATAAAAACCGTTATATTTACTGCTAGTTAAAGTGGAGATGTACAAATAGTAAGCTAAATAATATCTAAATTTTATAATAAAATATAAAATTAATTAAGAATGTAAACATATAGGTGTCTATAACTAACAGTATTATAGTGTTTTCATGGTGTTGTTGCTATAGCATATATTAACATAAAGTGTCACAAGGAAAGGGATAGATCAACCATAGAAAAGATACGAATATATTTAATTGAGCTTGATAGTAATATTGAAAACAACTATAAAATGTAATATAGATCAACACTCTGAAATAATACATATATGCTCAAGTTTTTATGAATGCAAAATTGATTAAAATGTGTTAAATACTATAAAAAAAAGTCAAATAAAAATTAGCCTTCCATGAATATTACATGAATTTTATATGATTTCACTTTTCAATACTTCAGTTCATTTTCAATAACAAATTAAACCCTGAAACATTTCTCACCAAAAAACACCAATTACTTTTTTTTAATACTTAATATAAAATGTTTTTAATATTATTATCCTTTACAAAGCTTTCTTTTTGTTCCGTAAGCATACACCATTCAAATAATGTATTGTAAATATAAAAAACACCCCCAACACAGTAGATTATAGAAAGTCCAAGGGCGTATAAACAATACCCAACTTTTAGCCTTGATGTGTAACCGGTAGAGTTTGCAAGTAATTCGTCAGTGCTACCTCAGTTTCGTTCACCTTTCGTGAATGCATGATTCGTGATGCGCAACATTGATTTAGACTGAACCATTGTAATTGAACACATTGAACACATATTGACAATATGGTTTGATCATATGTTAAGCAATCATAGAACATTATTTATTTATACCAAAAGTATCTATTTCAATAAAAATCTATAAAAAATAGTGAGCTTGTTTAGTCAACCTATAGCGACAAATTGACATACATACGTTTAATTATGTTATATAAAATTGATAGAAAAGCGTTAAATAATACAGCTATATAATACTTATCGATATTAACTATCATAATTCTCAACATCATTTTTGAGCACTGATGTTTACGAATTTAGAAACTATTGATTTATATTATTTGTGTCACATGGAAATGAATTTTTAAACATACATCTCAATGTGATATAGCATATTAGTACCATAATAAAAAATGTGCATAAAAACGTCATTAAAGTTATAAAAACAATAATTCATTACTTTTTTAATTACACTAGGAAAGAAGAAAATCGTTTATTTTAACGCGTCCTTATAAATACATCGATTATACTTACCACGGAGGTTCTATAATATACAGTAAATACCATGCTAAAGAATTCCAGCATCAACATCGCCATGTTGTTTTGTTCTCTTGTATATGAACACAATTGAATACTACAAATAAATACTACTTTGAAAAAAGACTAACGTGTATTTATTGCATAACACAATCATATAACATAACATTAAATTATTAAATAATATTAAATTTATTAATTTAATTAAATGACGACATCTTTGTGACATGAAAATATAGTTTAATTTTAAACTATTATGTCAAAATATAGATAAAACATCTGCACGTCAGTCAAAAAGCTGAGGTTTCGGACAGAAAGTGTCATATTTTAATTGAAATTGACTTCTATCAAAACATAATCTCAGATTTCTAAGGAAATTTAAAAAAAACGCCACATTTTGTCAATAACAAATAGTTCAAAAGCAAAATATAATAAATATCTTAGATTTTCTATTTTCTAATTTTCTAATTTATTTATTTGACCTATCTGTTAATTTTTGCTGCATAATATTCTGTTTATGCATAAAATAAAGGTCAAAAAGTATAGTGTTTAATATGATTTTTGAAATAAAATGAAATAAAAATATTTCACAGCAGAAATTCTTCGTTGATGTTGTAAATATTGAATATTATATTTATTGTATACCTACTCAGAACCTAGATAATAATATATAAACCTCATTTAACAAATGGATATTTTATTATGGTTTGCTTGGTGAAAGAGGTTAGGTATAATAGTAAATTACATTATTTTATTCTACTCTTCAATACCAGCATAAAACAAATAAAAACGTAAGCATAGCTAAAATTGCAAAAATGACTGCTAAATATAGTAAATAAAATGACATTCTTTTTTAATATTCTAATACTTTTTTAATCCTTTTTACATGTTTAAAGGAAACTAATCAATAATCAGGACATAACTTTGTAAAAGTCACACACAAATAATGTGTTACTATCAAATAAGAAATATTAATTAACGACAAATTATTGAATAGTTTGTACTTTATAAAACAGACTTAAAGTGGTAGATTTTAAGTGAAACCTCTTATTAGTATTCAAATTCAATTATGAAAGATACAAAAAACGATGTGCAATCAATCGAATCAATGTAAAATATAAATATAGCGAACTATATTGTTCAGTACATTTTGTTTATTAATCGTTATTAAAAAATAAATCGATGTTTTTCATAGTTAATGACACAATTTTATTTGGTATTATATTTCGCTTCTCATGATTACAAGAGTGAACATTTCTAATAACGTTTGAAAAAGTCGGAGTAACGTTATTTTACGCTAGATAATAGATTATTTCATTTACAATTTTTTGACATTTTTAAATAATCCATTTATTTATGGAAATCAAAATATGCCTCAATATAACTTTGATTTTTTTAATTCTCTCTCTCTCACATATTGTGACGTCACTGTTGACATATTATGACGTAACTGTTGACGTCTTATGAAGTCACTGTTGACTTAATAATGACGGAGTAACACAAGGATGGCGGATATATCGACATACATTTCTCAAATTTGAGTTGATTGACAATTAGCCAATGATATATGTATGTATAACTTATTGATTATGTGATGTTGACAAAAAAAACGTAAAAGAAACTTTTAACTGAAACAGTTATATTTTAAGTCTTCACTTTAAACAATATTACCACATCATTTTCTCATCTTATGGCGTTTTTGGGTGTATATATATGTAATGAAAACGGAAAATCGATTTCCATTTTGATGTCCCCTTTAAAAATACAGCAGACAATTTTTTTATTTAAATAGGAGAATAGTAGCATACGAAGCATATTTCATAAAAAAAGCAAACATTTATAAACAAAGTATTTAGGAATAAAAAAATTAGAAATGGAAAGTATTACATTTTCTTAAATTACACAATTTTATAAACTGTTATTATCAATACAATACGTCACAATTAATGTTTCAAAAGCAGAAGATTATAAAATAGAAGATTATAAATAAACTGAATTATGTAGAAGTAACCTTCAATAAATTAATCTAAACCACAATGTAGATTTTATAAACAATATATATAATATAGACTATACGAATTTAGTTAGAAAATATTTATATTTGTATGTTTATTAAATAAAAATATATATATCATTAAAATTTAAATTCATGAAAAAGTTGCATTATACATAAACAAACTTATTATTTAATCAATACTTTGTATCAATAAGGAGTTATTTCAAGTTATATTTATTATATGATTTATAGAAACCATTTATGGGATTTATTTGAATATTATTTATTAATCCATACTAATTTTCTGTGAGTTATTTGGATATCTCCCGAAAAAAGAATAAAATAGTACTCAAATCATTAAAGAAAATGAGTATATGGATTAAATGAGGTAATCTATGAATTTTATGGTGTTATTATCCTTAAATCTCTCAAACCTTCGGCTTTTGGGATTTAAAAACATAACACCCTAAAATTCATAGATAATCTTATACATAGAACATGAATATTAAAATAAATACATGATTATTTAATAAATAAAATAGATCGACTTTCATTTGTAATAGCATTCGAAGAACGAAAGTATGTAAGGTAATTATACATCGAATGCCGAAGCTAAGTTCTAGTAGTCATATTTCACTTTAATTACTTATCTTGAACATCTAATGTGCACTGCAATACTGCATGTATTTACTGAGTTATAGCCTTATACTCTCCGTCAAAAACAAATATTCTACACGAATAATCATATTTAGAGGTATATACAACGGTGAATGTCTTAAAAGAATTAACACACACTTTTTACATTGTTGACGTTTTTAAATAAAATAAAATATAACGTAACGTAACTATTCTCGACATCTTTGATATTTTGAATTATTACCAATGTGCTGACTGCCCTGGAGTGGATTATTATTGATTACAGTAGGGTATGGTAACCTCCAGAGACTAACAAGTACTGTCTTGCGCATTTTACACACCGATATATTGTATGTAAACGGGTTGCTAAACAAGCCACCGTTTAATAGTAAGATAATAATGAAAGATATAACAAAGACAAGCCTAAGTAATAATTATTATGCCACAGAAAAGCAATAAGCCATGTATAGCCGGTATAGCCAATTTGTGGCGGCGTGCATATATCACACAAATTTACACTTCAAATATACCCTACATCAGGAGAAAGGTTATGTGACCGCTAAAAGACGCAGGCTGTACTTTAGAAACTCTAACTAACTAAGGCAGCTGAGGTAACAGCATACATACCTTACATTTAAAGAGTCTATGTTATTGTCCGATATCATGATAGAGAACCATAGCGAAAACATAGCTATCATTCTGTAAAGGTACAAGATAGCCAGCATTGATCTTGACTTGACTAACTCGTCACTAGACAATGTAGCCAATGAAAAGCATTAATTTTTTTTCTACCCCTATCTGATATGTTTGCGATGATGGTAACTACCTCTGTATAGTGCTTGGATATTTTATTCCGGTTACGGTGTTAGCAAGGGGAACTCTCTTCACGAACCGGCTATTTACTCGTACCATGATTACTCCTCTATCTAATTAAATTAGACATGCGCTTTTTCCAAGAGAATGGATGCCTTTTTTTCATCTTCGTTGTCAATAGTATTCTGCCATTCTGCAGAGCTGGGGGTGGTGGCGGGGCCGGTTATGTTCCACTGAAAGAACGTTTAGAACATGCGCCAGCTCCGGAGATTCAAAGTGTTTACGTTCCATTGATTGACCATCTCAAGGAGCACTATGTACCCATCGCAATGCCAATATGTAACCAGTCGGATGTGCTGCAGGTTCAGGTGGATATGTGGCTCTACCAGCTCTATGACCTTGAAGAGCCCATTCAAGCCCTGACCAACGACGTCTGGATTGAGCTCAACTGGCACGACTGCAGCCTGGTCTGGGATCCACTTCAGTTTAACAACATCACTCAGTTCACCCTGCCAGCGGCAGAAATCTGGTTCCCCGACATCATCATGTACCAGTCGTTGCACGGCAACTTTGAGGAGGGCTTGTTCGTCTTCGGGCGTTCAGTTGCACGAATTCGGAACACAGGGGCTGTGCAGTTGGGCGCTCAGGTGATCCTACGCAGCTTTTGTCGCGTCAAGATCGCCGACTTCCCGTTCGATGTCCAGTACTGCAACATCACATTCGCCTGCTGGAACAAGGACTCGAGCAACTTCCGACTGGTCAAACACGAGGAGGACGCGAAGGGACGCGGACATTCCTTCAAGGAGGCCAGCAATGGCGAGTGGGAAGTGATCGGCTTCCCAAGTTTCAACTCGGAGGGCTACTACCGGGTCGGAGTCGACGAATCTGAACTGAAACGCATCACCGAAGTCACTTTTCAACTCCAGTTGCGTCGCAAGCCAACCTATGTCATGATCTATCTAGTGTTTCCCTGTGTATTACTCCTGTGGACTTCTATTCTAACATTTTATTTACCGCTGGAGAGTGGTGAAAAGATCAGCATGGCGGTAACAGTGCTCCTGTCCCTGTTTGTCTTCCTTCTGCTCGTAGCAGACAACATTCCGCGCTCTTCCGACGGGATCCCTATTCTTGGTACCTTTTACACCATTTGCATCGTGCTAGTCAGTATCAGCCTCCTATTCACAACGATCGTCGTCAATGTCGGCCTCAAGACGCCGGAGATCTGTATTCCGCGGTGGATCAAGCGGATCATGCGACTCAACATGTGGCGCATAGTTTGCTTTTCGTACTCGGATACCGAGCCCAACCATAGGTGGATTAGCATGAAGCGACGGGACAAGGCTCCCAGCTCATCCACGAACGACCAGGGTTACACACCGGCCCGCAAATCGGACAAGGAAGATGCTGACGAGGAGGACGAGGTCAACCTGCCGCCGGATGTGGACGCTAGTCCCGTTGACCGGGAACTCACCTGCTCCTCCGGAAACTGTCGGAAGAATGACTGGCGCTACTTTGCCATGTTGTTGGACCGTGTTTTTCTGATCATCTACCTTATTCTTGTAATTGTGGCGACCATCTATATCTATGCTAACAGCTCTAGGAACTCTGAAGTGGTATAGTGTCTTGGCTTTAATTATGAGATTAATTTCTATCGGACCTATTACCCCTGTTTTAACAACATAAAAAAATGTATTTGCTAATATTGCCTTATTTAACTGACAGCGTTTTTGTACAATGTAAAAATGGAAAGAAATGTTTGCCTTGTTTTTGTTTATAGTAGTTCACATTATTTGCCATGTTTCGTTTTTTAACATCTTTGTCTTAGCCCGCTATAAAGTGAGTTATGTTTATTAATAGTATATAATTTATGACGCTTATTTTAAATTTGTCTACAAACTGTATAATTTATACCATTACTTTTTCTACAAATAATATCTAATTAACTGCTACTTAAATTTAACCAAATGTAACAGTTGAAGTATGTACACTATTATTGAATTCTTTCTACAAGTATACACGTTTTCAAAATTGAATTTTCATATGATTGTATTCTTCTTCAATATAGTTAGATAAAGTTTCCCTTGAGTATCATGGCCGAAAGAAAAATTCACGGTTTGTTACTGTGTTAATCAGTCTAATATCATAATATTTCGGTCATTAAAAACCCTCTTCAGACCGTATAAACTTACTTCATTTGAAGAGGGTGTTTATTCAACGATACTATACTAATTCAATCAAGTAGCAAAGCATATTTTTCTTTGAACTATACCTCTAATTATATTAAATTTTATAAGAATTGTAAATGAGTAACGCAATTTTTTTAACAAACAGTTGTATCGTACATTTTATTTTTATCAGACAGGCGAATATTCATTACCACTGAAGATTATTATGAAATCTATTAATTGAGTAGGATAGTTCTGTTCATACAACATAACAATTGTAACACACACACAATTTAGACTTTGTGTAACAAAATCTCAGAAAAGTGTTCGTCAAATTGTAAGTAGATAAATTGACGTGTTATCAAATACATACACAACTTTGCTCGAATATATATATATGTATACACTAGGATGTAAATATTTATTGGAAATATAATTTTATCAAATTTATTAAATTGGATTAAAATGTTATTTTGCCAAAATCTATCAACCATGTGTGTTATTATATTGTTTATTATATATATATATATTCAAGATATATATCAAGATATTGAATGTATATATATATATATATACATTATATCTACTAGTTGATGTTGTTCAATGTTTTAAAAACTCTATACGATGAATAGTTTACAAATACTTGTATTTATACTTTTTATGGTGAAATAAGAGTTCTCTCTGAATTTAATCAATTCCTTGAATTCTCACAGTGATATCCAACTATCGTATTGTATATGAAATGATGGAACCGGTGTTAAAATTACGAAGTGTAAGATTTTTTTACTGAGTTTAAAATCGACACGATCAATACCATGGAATCTAGTTGAGTGTGATTATTCTGGAACTAATAAAAAAGATAAAAAATATGCCTCGTCGCCACAAACAGTCCCGAAATGCAGATATTTTATGTCTTATAGCGTGCCAAAATGTTGTGTTGACACATTTGAGCTCATGTTTTCTGAAAGAACAGGAAATCGGTGTGGTAATATTGAGTAACCCGACTTAAATCCTTTCAATGGGATAAGAAATAATCAATTTATTCATATTGTCCATGTATTTTTTATTGTATGCATTTATCTGGATTACTATTTTTAGATCGATTTTTGTCGTGGAGAATGTTATTCCCTTAAACTATGTTTGTTGCTTTGGTAAACATATCTTAGACTGGATAAAACTCAATAAACGTCAAAAACGTTATCTGCAAATCTGTTTTGACAGTTTTATTATTATAATTGCATGAATTATTGGATTGTTATCTATGTAGTTAACTTATGATTGAATTGGTAGTATTTGTAACAGACCCAGTTAATGAACATTAATTTTCATTTCAAACATATCGATTCTATCGCTTTAAAAGGGCTGATTTTATATAAAATCTTATTAAAATATTATAGTTTTATTCAACTTATATAATCCTTATAAACATACATATATATATATAGAACTAAATATGTATGTATGTTTAGATATTTAAACATATTAGAATAGTTTAAATAGTGGTTATATATTAGGCTATATCTTTATTTACGCTATAGTATTATAATGTGATTATATTTATTATAAGGAAATCAATAATAACTTCAGCTTATTGTTAAAAAAAATTATTTATTTTATACACCATTGGAGGGCGAGTGTTACTTAGGATATAATATTTTCATTTCGAGGGACTATTCAATTGATTGTGATAATTTACTGTGATTAATTTTTCTACAATTGTGTCTTGCTTTGTGCAATGTTTTTCGTTTATTGCGTATATTTGGTATTATATTTATAGATATGTATGATCATTAATTTTTATAGATAATCATGAAATACTTAATTTTCTAAAAAGTAATTTTATTGCAAATTTGAATAAAAAATATCGAAGAGTGCTCAGTTCGCAATGAATAGTTATGTTTCGTATAATATAATAGCTGTTTTAATGAGAGTGGCCTATTATGTACACTTTTCTTTTATTTCGTAGGCTAAAATATAATTTGCAGAAATATAATATGTTTTTTTTGACAAATGTAGACATTTGCTATGATAATTAAAATTTTCTCACAAAACAAACGACGAATAAAATCGACACATGAAGATTATAAGAATTGAATTACACAATATAGCCTAACATAGGCGCAACGCTCGTAATGAACAAAAAACATCATAGAAATTACAATGGAAAATACCTCTATATCTATAACAATCCATTTCAGTTTTGACATATGTTATATTTGATAATTTGTACGATATGATATCACACTCCTTCATGTTTAATTAAGAACATATTATTTGATGATATAGATATAAAATAGATGCCTTGTAAATAACGAATAGAGAATTTCTTAGAGGAAAATTAGAATACAAAAGACACAAACAGTTAAAAGGATCCCCAATCAATTTGTTTAATATATATCGGGTTTGCTTTAAAAAAGAATTCGTTTTCCTTTAAATATATTCTTTTTTGTAAACATTAAATGTGACCCATTCTCACAAAACCAGTCGCATGTCGCACATTTGTTTTAGACACAAATCATAAAAATGTGAGCTAGGGTAAAAATTATCATTTTTTTAATTTTGTCATAATCATTAGTATACATTGATATTTCATTTGCCCAAATTTCAATTAAAATTTTTAATGGGAAATAATTATAAAATTGGATTTTAATGCACAGCAATTGTGTTCAATTATTACAAATTAATTGCATACAGTAAAAATATTATAATGTTTATACAACAACATTATCCTAAAACGTAAATACTTCCAAGATTGTTGGCTGGGAATATGGAAGAACTAATGTCCCTCTCTACAATTGGCACAACTTCTTCAACAAAAACTGTGCACCACTGATTGGCATAAAACATTACAAGCACTTCCGATTTTCGTCAGAAAAAAAGAATTTCGTATTTTGCAAGACAACACCTGATGGCCTGGAGAAAGAGTTTTGTTTCCTGAAGACTGGTTCAGACATTCTTGCAGCCGATGTGATTCC
>JAUZND010055754.1:0-18824 GCA_034780555.1 Coelogynopora nodosa
TACACTGCTGGGATTCGAACCCGCTACCTTCACACTTAATCACCAGCGCCTTAACCGACTGGGCTATCTCACCCCTAATTAATTGGTTTTAATGATGTCATACAAACATATCGAAATGGACAGCTCTTCTATAGCTATACCTAATTAGTTAATAAAAATAGTTTTTTAGAACTATTTTGCCACTTCATTATTTAGACCTGTAAATTAAGTTTGGGATAAGTGCGGGAATCCTGAATATGGTACAATTATTTTTGTAACTGTAAATAAATAAATTACTTCAATAAATAAAGTAGTACAAACCTGCCAACATGCGGTATTTCCTCATTTTATCTACGTTATTAAAAATTTAAATTATTAATTATAATATTATAGACCAACTAGCACTTCCGGTGGGGCTAGCTTTATATAAAAATTTTAACAAACCTGCAAATAATTGGCAAAAATTCGCAATTTAAGTTTTTTTGGTAACTCAAGACGCACATAATTGGCTTTGAAAATATCAAAGAATCCTCAACGCTGAAATAATATAGGGTGTCTTTTTACCGCATATATTGATCTGTAAATTCTGTGGAAACACTTTCAAGGAAAATTAAAGATGAAATTATAACCGCAAAAGGCACCTGATGACATAATCTTTTGTGTCGAAATATTTAATATGACAGAACGATTTTTGGAATTGCTTGAAGTGTAGTATTGCAAACGTTCTTTACCACTTTTATCCTGAAATATCAAAATGAACAACCAGTTAAAAAATTAGATGATCTTTAAATTTTATCAGATCCCAAGATATATCTTAATTTTGTGGCGTTCACTCTGAGGCCATTTAAACAATTTGAAACTTTTTACAAACAAATCCGCAATTTATATGTCGCATGGGCATATAATTATCATATTTAGCAGTGCATGTAGATCTTTCTCCCATCTTCCATATTAAATAAGTGTTGAAGCTGCATATGAAAACATCGTGCTCAAGCTAATATAAGTTATCGTCAAATAGATTAGGCTTAAACCAAATAAAACTATATTTAAGAAATATTCCCACAAATATTTTATTCAAAATAATAATTTGTTTTATTAAGGAAAGTGTAAATATTTAAAAGTGTGGTAAATTTAACATATTTTTCGAGTGCTAAGAATTAGAATATTCATATATAATGGAACTAAAAAGACTGTTAGTGATTCACTTTACTCAATTTTTACGCTCTGAAATAGGCAATGGACGATATTCATATGAATTTCAAGAAAGTTTAAAGGGTATAACATGATAATATATGTTAATAAATACATGCATAATATATATTATATCATATGATATGTAACACCAGAACTCATTAGAATCCAAAGAATTGTGGTGTTACATAAAACTATAATTATTATGAAGTTAGTTCATTATAATTACAATATAAACACTAGTGTAGTGCTACAGCTAACTACATCTACAATGGATCACTACTTTTTACCTCCAAATTTTGCCGGCCCAGCCAGGCTGGACCAAATTCAGTAGTGAAGTTGTTAACCTATAAGACTTAGGGGCATAATCAACCTTGACATTTAAGTATGAAGATATGCAAGATTCATAAAATTACCTGAGGAAAATTCTAGTTTTGTAAGTATGCTAACTATTATATGTGTGCAACATATGTAAAATGTGTATCTGTATATGCCTTACTGTGCCCCTCATTTTATAGCGTTTTACTATTTTCCAAACCTTAAAGGAGCATAATAGTATTATGCTACATTTTCTTTTTACTATATCACTAAGTATATATTTTTAGATTTAATTTATTTTTAATTATTACCTATACCATACATTATATACTTGACCATTAAGGCCAAGGTTAGTTTAATATTTAAAGATAATTTAATATACAATTTATTTATATTTAATTAATAATTCTATATAGAATACATTATTTAAAAATATAGGTAATAAATAACATACTAGATTACTAAACATACTTATTAACATACTAAATATTATTGAATTAAAATATTTATATATTAACAATAATATTATGTTTTTTCTAATAAAATAAACTTTATATTTATTAAAATTTATATATAGAATGACTCAATTTTTATAAAATATGTTTTCTGTCCTAATTTAAACATTAACTGATATAGTTTAAAATGTTATAATTTAGGATTCCCCAAGTATATTGCAAAGAAAGATTTCTAGAAATTCCAAATATTCCAAGAAAAGCTACATATTTATCTAAACAATTTACAAAGTTCAGCTTTAAATAAAATAATCTATGACAATTAATTATTATTTTATTACTAAAGTTATAAATATGCAGTAAATATTATAATATACACATTTCATTCATCACCACCATCAAAACAATCAATTACTTTATCAGTTTCTAAGTTCAATGAACTAGGCAGTGTTTCAGATGCTCCTAAAACTTTGGATATGTAGAACATTACTTCAATACATAGTGAGTGCTATAAGACTTTAATGTTATTGACCTTACTCATTAAATGCTTTAACTGGGGATAACTCAGATTGGCATCTTCAGTTTTGTAAAACTTTTTATGAGTATTCAACTGTAGATCCAAATATTTTCTATTAAATAATGTAATCTGATAAAGTGCAGTTCAAGTTAAATGGAGTGTAAACTGTGTCTATTGGAGTGACACTAACCCTCACCAAATTGTGATGCACAAAGTTAATCTTCCAGCCATAACAGTGTAGGTAAGCATTTGTAGTGCTGCACTTATTAGTCCTATATTTTTCAATGACACTATCAATTTTGAAAAGTATCTAGAAATGCTGCAAGAACAATGTATCCATACTGTCCAGAATCTGATTACTTTGGATGATTTATATTTTTAACAAGAAGGTGCTCTGTCAAACTATGCTGTTATTGTTAATCATTAGTTGGAAGCCACATTTCCTGGCTGATGACTGGGACTCAGAGGCCCTATTGAGTTGCCAGCTTGGTCATCTGACTTAACACCTCCATATTTCTTCCTTTGGGGCATTCTGAAGAACACAAGTATATGCAGAGAAACTGCAGTCCTTGGAAGAATTAGAAGAATGTATCATTACTGAGTGCTGAAAAATTATTCCAGACCTTTGCCAAAATGTGTGCAATATATTTAAGTACTTAATTATTATATTAATATTTAATATTATTGTTATAATGGATTTTAAATATAAGATTATACAGATTTTTTTATGTTGTCTTGATTTGTGTCAAGGAACTTATGGGACACCCTATATAATATAATACACTTAAATCCTAAAAATCTAAAACAGTTTATGAATTCCTGAAAAAAACAATTTTAAATTAATTTGTTCAGTATTATTATTTATATAATATTAAACAAATACTATTATTTTTTAATCTTTAATCTTATTTATTTCTAAATAAATATTTTATAAAAACTTTTTCTAATAAATAACAATAAAATTATTTATTATATATGTTACACTTAACTATATACTAAATAAATTAACTCAAGTTTAAAAACTAAAAACTACTTATATATATTTAATAATATATATATATATATGTCTAGTACTAAGATTAGCTTTTGATAAATGCTAAATATATTTATGAGATATTTTTTTTATTGTATTTAAGAATCTATTTTAGTTTTCTGTCTAGTCATTTTAGTATATTATGCTTACTATTTATTACATTAAATACTAGATATTATTATAATTAGGTCATTATATTGTTATATTTCTATTTTTAATGTATTTTTCTAATATTTTAGAGATACATGCTATCATTATTTCTATGACACATTAGAATTACATATTTTATATATAGATATACAGGGTAGTTGTAAATTAAAGCAAAAATTCTATTAAAATATATTGTAAAATGGATATCTCTGAATAATTTTAAACACTTATGGCCAGCATGCTCCACGCCCCCTGACTTTTTCCTTTGGGTTGTCCTCAAGAATAAAGTTTATTCACACAATTCCTCATCTGAGGTTAGCAATCATTGAGGAAATCAACTCAATTTATTGATGTTAACATTTGTGAGAAAAATACAGAGTAGTATGTAATACAATGTGACTTTTGTATTGAAAGAGATTGTTGACAATTTTAACAGTTTTCTTAATTATTGTTCTTAGGTTTGTTTAGTAAAAGTTTATATGGATATCAATTTTTTTGTTTTTTAAAAGTGATAATATTATTTTTAATTTCGCATTACTTTATGAATTTAAATATTTGAATTTTCTCAAAATATATTAGAATTTTATTTACAATCATGATAAATAATTTCTAAAAAATATATCCATCATTTTATTATTTTAACCATTGGCCTACCCAATTTATATATTTCTGTCATTGCTGCAGTAGAAAATTCCTATGTATGCATATCGAATGTTGATTTTCTAATAATATTGAAATTATCACAACCAACATAGAATAAGTATCTACTATTGCTCTACACCAAAGCATACGTTTTGTATTATTTAAATTGTTTACATTTTATATCAAAAATGTTTTATTACAGTTTCATCACAATGCTTAGAATCCACTTTTGGAATATCTGACGAAGAATTGTTAACTATCCCTCATTTCGATTTGTTTTCAGTCTACAAATCAAAAATATCATCTGTGAGTTTTGTGTTATTTTATATTCTATTATAATTTTAATCTATTGAATTTCTTTAAAGAAAAATGTAATTTACTATTTAATATAAATGGTAAGAGTATATTTCTTACATAATTACATTTCTAAAACATAATTAATCATACTCCATAATCATAATAACATTTATCACTAAGTATGAACCTCTATTTTAAGGAGACAGAGAGATTTCACAATGTTACATTATTAACAAGGAACCCAACAGAAAACGAAGTGCTTGATGCTGATCAATACAAACGTTTAGGTAAGTGTTAATTTATACTCTCCAAATTATCACGTTTAAACAAATATAAGAATCATTTAAGGGAAGTATATTTCTTTTTAGCATTATTATTTTTATTTAAATATTTTAAAACCTTTAATATATTATTTTAAATTGAACGAAAAAAGTTCAATATTACTAAGATAGAACACTTTATAAATTTTTTCCTTACATTTTTTAATATGGTAGAATTTTTTTTTTAATTAACAAGTAAGTTAGAGGCTTGTCTGTAATTGATATGATAATAATTATAAAAGGGTCTCTCCTAATTTGTTCACCTAAATAACTTCACCCTTATTTAGTTTATACAATTTGGAACTCTATACAACATATTTGGGACTAAAGATGATCCTCAAAAAACTTAAGTAATTGTCGTTAGTAAATAATAAAATGAACAAAAGAGTGTGAAACGAATTAGGTCTGTAATTATCCCAAATACTTAAAATAATACTATCAATTAACATAAAAATCATTAACATCATAAAGCAGTAATAGCTTATCAGGACATGTTTTCAGTGAACAGTATAATTTGACTGAATTCATATTCTCTATCTGCATTTCCGTTAGACAATATTACTATTTTTTCATTATAAAATGTAAGAAAAAAATATATGTATTGCTACATAACTTTATTTCTGCCTTTGGGTAATCTGAGGCAAATCATTTTATGTTTTTTTTAAATGTATACTTAATTGTTACATATTATACTGCTATCAAAAAAGAAAACATCACATGTGCATTCTTTTAACAATTTAGTAAACATTCTTTCTGACTTCAAGTTTCACGAGCAATTCGTGAATGAACATTTCGTGATGAACAAATGAACAATTCGATGGTGATGATGACAATTCTTATAACGACTCCAATTTTCATTATAAATATAAAAACTTTGATGCTTAAAATATTTTCTTATAAAGTTTCGATATCAAAGATAAACAAAGAAATTGATATATCATGTTCAGTTAATGTTAATGTTGTATTTAGTATTAGGGCAGAATTTTGATTGCAGATGGATGATGTGAGGTTACAATTAAAGCAAATAATTGCTTTAATAGTCTAATTGTGTTCATTATTGAAAAAATCTTGTGTATCAATAAAATGATTATGAAGAGAAGACTGATTCTGCTGAATATCTTTGTATTTATAATAAGTTGTAATATATAATAGATACAATACATGGACGCGTACTGAAGCTATGCAAAGAAAGATTGAAGAAACTGAGAAGAGGGTACTGAAATTAATAACGAATGTGAATCATTTATAAAAAGTTATTAATGAGAAAATGCTACTGACATAGAATTGATACGGATAAAGAGTTATACTGAATTACGTAAAATAAACAAATGAGTTACTGTAGTAACATTTTGTTTTATGAATTTTAGAAGAACGTGTAATAATTGAACTGAGATTGAAACGTAGCAATGGTGTATCACAATAAAAGTTGATGAACGACATAACGAGCAGATAAATCACAGTGAAAATTCGCGAATTAGCACAATATCAGGAATCAATGATCGATTTCCAACCTTCAGAAAAATCCCATAACATACCTTATGTTCTAAATATTAATATTTTGACTAAATAATGTATTCAATAATGCATATCCACATTCAATAAAACAAATAAATCGAAGCAATCGACTTAAAACAAATAATAACTTCCATTCAGACTTTCCTATTTCCACTTATAAGAATAGTTTCGCTTGTAGGGTAATTAATGACCCTGCATGTGTTTATTTGGTTTATTACGCTTTATTTGTTCGATGTATAGACATTATGTTTAAATAAAATGAATCGATACATTATAAAAGGATTTTATAATATTGATAATTTAATTTTGAGCCTTCCAGATAATTTTATCTACTGGTTACTAAACATACATTTTATTTAAAAAATTAATATAATTATATTATATATTTTAAGCGATATTTAAATTAGGTTGTATCATTGTTATTTTTTTCTCGCTGACAGACTACACTATTTCAGAAACTTTTATTCAATTAAACAGAAATATACCTTTATAAAACTTCTTAAAATCTTATATTTAAATTATCACATAAAATATGCTCAATCATGATAAAGAATAATGTATTTGATTGAAGTTTATTATTCTGAAATGAAACAAAAATAATGTAGAGAGTTCAAAGTAATAAATATTTTCATTATAGCACGTATTTAATTTTCGACTGGTCGTAAATTATTATCTCATTTTGTCTAGACAACTTGTATTGTATATAGTCTATATTATCAGAATCTGCACAAACACTAGCTACGTCAACTTAACGTTGTACAATTGATTGTGGTAAATATATGTTGAATTCAATTTATATAATGTACTATGCTTATCTTTTCTTAAACTATTATGCCCCCCACACATGAGGCGATAAATAGACACAACATCGGTCAACGAAATATCTTGTGTCTTATCTTACAATTGCCCACATCGAGGCGATAAGGCATTACATCGCATCGATTAATGTCTCGGGACATGTCCACGTATGTGGCAGCTGAGCGATAACATATAATATTTAAGCGACACATTTTAAATCACAGTAGATTAATTTTATACGACCGTCATATCAAATCATATCGTAATCCGAATACCTTTTGATTAGACAATATTCCCTTGTTTATGTTTCCCCCAATGAATTCTTGTACTAAGAGGGCTTAAGTCTATTGATATTATCAAGACGTAGTGATTGTGTAGGTTCTAGTAATTATAGGCTATATAATAGAAATTGTCTATACAGAAGGAGATGATAAATTAGAGACCATAAAAATGATAAATGAACGCCATTATTTATTTCACCAATTAGTACAGATTGTGCAATATATTTATTGCTGAGATATTATTAGTTCTAATTATGCTTCTTTGTGTATAACTCTACTTTGTATATAGGCCTTGTCTTTAACCTTTGCTATATATTATTATTATCTCATAGATTATATTTTGGCATATTTGACTTAGCAAAATTAATTTTTTATCGCGTCCATATTTTTCTAAATTTATTAAATAAACTTTGAAAGTTCTTAAAAATTATATTAACATTGCAGTATAGGAGAAAATAAAAATATTTATACTAATTAAACATTTTTCGCGTAGTTCTTTTGCAGAATATCGTTGCGGTTACATGGTCCATTATGGTACCTTAATAAGATATAAGTACATACACATACAATACATTCTTCCATTTGAGGAGAATGAGATATCCTATTTGGTTATGATGCATCCAATATTTAGTGTGTATGTAGTGAATGGTGAATTTCAGAGAATGGTGAAATTTATCCCTCTATTTAAAATAGTTATAATGTCTGTTAAGTTAAACATTAAAGTAACTTTTTTTAAACTTGTAAAATTTAAGTTTATTATAAATTAAAACAGACTAGAACATTTGGCATGTTATATACATTATTATTTTATAGTTCCTAATTTTTAAAATAATTAAATGGTGTGTATATATCAATATTTGTATTGGGATTCATTCTGATCTCGGATAAATACAGGACTACAAATCTAGGACTTCCACCTTTCGGTGACCAATATTGAATGCGCGTATTATTCCGACTGTAATTGCAGATCAAATAAAAATGCATTGAATTGGTTTATCTTATTTAAATAGAATATTTAAGCTCAGAAATTCTAAACAGATTTGTTTGTTTATTAAATCACTATTAACAAATCAAAAAATATAATAAGAGTATTTAATATGTCGATCAAAATATTGAAACCAAAACCTTTAGATTTTCACAACCTTATAATATTTACATCGGGTATTTTGTTAATTTATGTATGAAACTGTATTTTTAACTATACTGGTTATGTATGAAACTACGCATTCGTCATTTATGTGATCAAAGTAACACATTCACTTATTCATAAAATAGCTATATGCGCTGTGTATTTTTTGTTTATTTGTTTGAATTGCATTTATTGGTTTAAAGTCCACATATGTAATACGGTACTTATTTACGAAAGACTTCAGATAGCATTCTTAACTTAATGTCAATTAAAGGCATTTATAATTCCTATATGGTTTTACACACTACACAATGGTTATCATTCGAATAAAAATAAAGTTATGGTATATTAATAGATTTCGTAATTAATACATAATAGATAGCTAGACAATATATAAACATGTTTCTTGCTCGATGAACTATATATTTAGTAACAATTTTGAACTAGACTTATTTTAACTTTTTGGCTCATATTTTTCCTACATGGTTAGTTCAGTGTATAGTTATTTATTGGATAAACATGTAAATGAATAATTCTTTGAGGCGGAATATTTCTGATTCAGTGGAAAAAAAAAATTTTATATCTTGAATTCACTTAAATTCAAGTAAGTCACCATACATTTTGTCGTTTTCAAATGGTGTATAAAATTAGAATTATTGCTTATACTACACTCGAATTCAATAAAATGAATAAGAGAATATCTGTCGAATTGAATTATCCTCCTTGACGTAATTCTAAGTTTGCTTCAAGTAATGAAATATGCGAAATAAAATATGCGTGTATATATACTATGGATTTTCATAGCGAAAATCGAAGCGAAATATTTATAGTAATCATGAAATAAACAAATATACAATTGGAAGATTTAGTAAAAAATTATTGATCGGTAAAATGTTAGAATTAACGAAATTTAACCATATACAACAACTTTTATTCTTTTTAAACATATTCCCTAACATATTTGCGTGAAAAAATACAGCGTGCATTATGTACCTGAAATTTCTAATATCTCTTCTTAGATTAGAGCAATATTACATCAGAACTCGAAAACAAATAACAAAAATTAAAATCATATAATTGGTGTTTATGAATTCAAAGATAAAGCTTCAGATATTCAAACGGTTTGCAATATGTTCAGTTCTATCTGCTCTACGTGTTATCAAATGGTATCACAGGCAACACAATAATCAGGAAACTTGGTCGAAAAATTGACGGATCAAATTAGATCAGAATAATCGGAAGATTACTACACCGTATTCTCACATACTAATGTTTAAACGACCTACACAACAAGAATGTACAACTCTGATGAAGAAACTCGAAAGTATACCAGTTAAAGCTGAACAATGTCGCATTCTGTCGCCAAAAGTAGCTTACTCGTCGAAAACAAAACAGCTAAGCTAGTGTCATCCACCTTGCTTTTATGCAATAAGTGAAAGTAATCTTAACTTTTTAAGTAGTAAATTTAGCTACAAAGTAAATATGTCCCTTCACGTTATTCGATTCTAATACCTGTTTTATAAAAATAATAACGTATTACCGTCTGCATAGCACAGCACTGGTACAATATTTCCCCGATTTATTGTTCTTCCATGTTCCTCGTCGCCAACAAACAATACAAAATGCATACTTATATATTTAAAAATAACTTATCGAGTCATACGTAACCCAATTTGTTTAAAACATCTATACCTCATAAACATTATCCCGTCAATAAAGGATCGAAGAATTGGCCAGTTACGTAACTGATAGTGCTCCTTAGCCGCAGCTAAACACTTCATCTCATGAATTCGCAGAATCCTCCCCATTGGTATTCCGTTCGTGATGCCAATTTGCCGCATGTTTTATTAACTATACATTTATTGATTCCTATTTATTTCGAAAACATATTTATTTTTATTATTATTAACATTATTACATGGTTGCCACCGAGTCGAGATTTAGGGTAAAAGTCTGGATTTTACCATTTTTCTCTATTTCAGACACTTTGCTGAAGATATATATAAAATGCATCTTTTACGGGTTTTATATATAAATTTTGCGTTCTACGCAATATAATGTTGTGTATTGTGTTACATTTTCGGAATGACAGCACATTTAGTCTTGTTGCAACCTGGAATTTAAACATAATTGAAATATGTTTGTTATTACTAACAGTTTTTTTTATAAATGTTTTTATTTTCTAATTGCGTGCGTACTATTTTGTACTCTGTGTATGTGTGATTTGTATATGTATGCATGTAATATACTTTTTTGCTTATTTTACCTTGGTTTTACATTCTGTATAGAAAAATATATTCGGGATAAAATCGGCATAAAGTCAGGATTTAAAATTCTCTAGTAGGGTGGCAACCATGTTATTATTATAACGTTATTAGTGTGCACTAATCTAGCGTACACTTTTGAATGTAGAATAAGTTTGGTGCTATTTTATTTTATCATTTAATTTTGAATGCTCTTTTCACTCATTTGACTTTACACTCTGAACTTAGACCTTTGAACTCAGGAGACAATCAAATCACATTGTTTTGATTTTCAGGAGCCCAGTGCATGAGTGACAACGACTATCACGGTGCTGTTATCAACTATTCGGCAGCGGCACGTTTGGATCCCACTAATGCTGTATGCTTCTGCAACCGGTAGGTATTCAACCTGTCCTTGAAGTAGTAATATCTACTGCGTGTTGTTACTATCGTTTGTGTCACTTCTATTTACAGAAAAGTATAAAGTAGTAAATAATATGTAGCTACACAATTTTACCTAGAGAGTAAATAACATAATATAATTATTGTCCATAAAAAAATCTTTATTCTCAAATTTATTATACTATTTTGTTAAACAAAACCCGCGCCCCCCCTCTAAATCCGCGCCTGACAACGGTTCTTATGTTTGAATAACTAATAATTCTATGTACAATTTCACTGTTTGAATACTGTTTGAATATTTTAAATAAATAAATATGGTTTTGGATAGCAGCTCGTTTTTTGTGATATACTATTGTATACAAAACTTGTTTCGTGCTTTGGGGACAAATTCTTAAAAATGAGAATCAGAAGTTAAGTTTGTTAATGCTAAGTTAAATATTGAAACATTTTAATTAACTGTTGCTAATAAAGACTTTTGCAACTTATAGATAAGTAATCATTTACGTATATATACAAATAAAAAAAAGTGAAACAATTGTAAAAAGGTTATAAAAGTGTTTTTATCATAACAATTCTGTATTTTTTCTATTATACATAAATCTTAAATATTGTCTTTATCTTTTCGCCTATTTGTTAAACATAATATTCCAACTATTTAAGGATCAATCATTCTTGAACTTCACTTATGAAGATCATTTTTGAATATCATGCCAGAAGTGCAAAAATAGAATTTATGTACAGTATAATATTATTCTTCAGGAGATAACCTATATTTAAGACGATAGTATATAGGGCTATATACATGAAATAATAAATGAGATATACATATCATAAAATCGAAAAACGTTTTTGTGATATCTTTATTATTTTTACAAATATCTCTTACTGACTTTCAGATTTTCGGGATATATATAGCATTTTCGTGGTTGTTATAATCAAATGATACTATCATATATATATAGACCAAATAAACTTCTGTTGTAAATCATATTGTTTGATTACTTCGTGCAAACGTCTGATACCTTTTTAACCATAGAGATTAAAACCATTAAATTCTTATAAATCTGATCTTGTATGCTGAAAAACATGACTGACGTACACATATGTATTTTATAAAATTCAAATAAACCTGTCACACCGCTGTTTCACGAATAATTATGGCTATATCTTGTACTCTCTTATAATAAAAGTATCCGAATAAATTATTTGTGGAGATATTTTAACCGAAAATATTTTTATGCTAATAATATATACTACTTATACTGACATATAAATTCTTCATTTTTAATAGTTACAAATATACTAGTTGATTTTTATCAAGTGTTATTGTTTATACTATCACAAAGTTAAATTTTAAATGTTAATTGACCCAACTGATAATAAGTTTATAATATATTGTAATGTTCCCGTTTATTATTAGTAATGATTACATTTACTTAAAAAATAATTAAAAATATAACCGAAATTTACTGTCCCTCAATAAATAGATTTTTTTAGATTAACAATATTGTATTGTTTTATTATTTCCTTTATTTTTTTAATGAAAAGACAAACATATTTAAATATTGAACAATTTTGAAATAACTAGTTTATTTAACACTGATATAAAACTTTATATTGATTTATTCAAATCATATAGTTTAAAAAATATTATTAGTTAAAAAAGGTTTGTACCCAATTAAAAACAATTGGTTACGTCATTATATGTATACTGGTCGTCTTTGCATGATACCCATTTTGCCAAAAACAAATCGCATAAACCCATTTTCGTTAAATACCAATATTGCATAATTTACTCATTTTACATTATTCCCTGCAATTCATACAGATTTCGCATAATGTGTTAATGATAATTGAGGATAATAAGCATATAGAGTATATAATATCAGGTCTCTATCTATTTCAGTGAGCCTATATTTTAAAATATGTCATTTCACTGCGATACACCATATTACACCCATAATTTTTAGATTTTTGTTTAATAACAAAAATGTATTATACATATATAGTCTGTTAAACGTTAAAAGAAAGTGGGAATGATTCATACAATGTATGGTGTACACAAAATTAAGCAGTTATATACATAAGTTTTAAACTCTAATGTATTTGTATATACAGTATATGTCATTAAATATTTTTTAAATATATTCATTGAGTATCACTAACTATATATACTTCATAAGAAATATTGTATATGATGAGTATTCATGTTAATATAATAAATATCGAGCAAACATCATCTGCATATATGTGTGTATATAGTTTACACGTTACTATATATGTGTGCATATCGCAGGCTATATCATAATGTCATAAACAATTTATGTGTATAGTATACTTATTCACATTTCTGAGTTCACATTTCGCACTCATCGCTTTACATTGATTATATTATTATTAACAAACTGTCCGTCAAATATGGAACATATATTATAACTCAAAATTTAAATGAAGCAGTTTCTCTATGTGTATAAACTTTTATAATATTTCTAAAAAGACGGAGACCAACACTTGTACTTCCAGTTGACTTTGCATTGCATAATCGAGGCAGAAAAGCTTTCTCCTCCCCCCTGGGCCGTTAAAAGTCCTGTACGACGTCAGTGCTTGCGGTGAACCAATTTCCTCAACCTGGCCAAAAATGTATAACGCTGCGGGGGCTGTCTGAAATCGCAGCTGCGGATCGGACTGGTCAAGCCCTTATCCCCTATATATACTTTGAGGATTCGCAGCAGAACTTTGACTTTACTTAAAACAATAAACACATATGATACACAACATGTCCAGGTATATAATCTTATATAGAGGGCAGAAGTGCGGATTAGTGGTGCAAATGATATCCTGGTGATGGACAGCTGGCCGGTTTATATTAGTACAAAGTGGGGTAACTTCGCTGTTGAATCAAAATAGCATATTTTGTCTTTTTGTGAAAGTTTATACGTATATTTATACGTACGTTGACTGTCAATTTTTAGTAACTAATAATATGACTAAATTTTTCTGTAAATAAACAGTTGACTTAATTGTATTATAATAGTTTATATTTAGTTTCAAAAATTTGAAAAAGTGACTTGCAAGTTACTAGGACATTCATAAAAGATGTCCTTACACTGCAACGGTTACATTGTCCAAATACGTATTGCGTATACACGAGACACACTTTATCCAGTAAGGGCCATTGTAGGTTCGAAAATCATGTCCACAGAAGTAGCAATTATAGTCAGTAGTTTCATCTTCTAAACTGGAATCATGAATCAAAATTATAACTTCAGGTTCCACTATTGGCATTGCTCAGGCTCCGCTGGATAGACACAATTGCTTCAATGGGGATTTCTGAGTCAGTTGCAACTGAAGGACATCGGTTCGGTTCTTCATCTTCCCTTTTCCCTGTCCTCTGTTCCTTTTGTACCAAGACACTGTCGAGGGTTCGAGAGCAATGTCAGTAGCATTTGAATTAACATACACAGTGTTCTTGAGAGGTTAATATAGATTTCTAGGCGACAACCCGGTAGCTCGAAAGCCTGATAAAAAGCTTGAGAAGGTTTGAATGAACATGCGCATGATTCAGTTTCAGCCACAATTCACTTAACAAAATAAGAAATTGCTCCTTAGATGTTTAATATTTTGTTAAGGGGATATTCTATATTTAATAATAATGTTTAAATAATTGTATTCCATTATTTTATATAAAGGTGAAGTAAGCGGTGTCCGAGTTACTCCTTGCTATCCAAGTACCTCGCATAGTACCGGCAAAGAATAACCGACAAGTAATATGTCTTACAATTAAGGTTACGTGATATGAATAAGAATTTCGATTAACCCTTCGTACGTGGAGGGGGAATACCATATTTTGTTTCAAAGAAATTAAGTTTTTGATTGAACGATGAAATGTATTACACTGATTTTTTATTCAGTGGCTATATGGGTCAATATACAGCATATTTGACTTTTCACATAGTTTTTCTAAACTGGAGTTTATGATGTAATCAGTTCATAAAAATTATACTAATTGATTATTTTTTTTGAAAATAAAATTAACTCGACACGTCTTCAGAAGGTATCTGTATACCAAATTTCAGATTAATCGGATGATAAGAAGTTTGTTTTTCCCTCTACGGAACAAACCCTACAAAATATGTCCACGGACGAAGAGTAAAGTGATATAGCCAAGAATTACGTTAAAAATTAGATTAAAAATTTAGGTTAAGAGATATAGATTAAAATTTAGGTTAAGAGATATGGATTACAATTTTGGTTATGTGATTCGACTAAGAAATACGGTTATGAAATATGGCTAAGAATTTCGGTTCGGATAAGAGATGCAGTTAACAGATACGGTTAGACGTACGACTACATACGGTTAGACATACGGCTACATACGGTTAGACATACGGCTACATACGGTTAGACATACGGCTACATACGGTCAGACATACGGCTACATACGGTTAGACAAACGGCTACATACGGTTAGACATACGGCTACATACGATCAGACATACGGCTACATAGGTTAGACATACGGCTACATACGGTTAGATGTATGGCTACATACAGTCAGACATACGGCTAAATACAGTCAGACATACGGCTACATATGGTTAGACATACTGCTACATACGGTTAGACATACGGCTACATACAGTCAGACATACGACTACATACGGTTAGACATACGGCTACATACGGTTAGACATACGGCTACATAGGTTAGACATACGGCTACATACGGTTAGACATATGGCTACATACCCATAGATTATTATTCCGTTTCTTTCCTCAATATATACGTATTAAAATGTATTTATCAAAGTAACTTTTTGTGGTTTTTTGTGTACCCTTCATGCAAACTGATGGCTTTAAAATATTAGAAAATATTAAAAAAGTGATTATTTGTGAAGCAATATATAATTTATAAAATAATGTTTTTATTGCATTGATTATTTTTTACTTCATCAAAAAATGTTTCAGTAAAATATACTAAAAGAAAGTTAGTCAGCTGTGGCGTTTATTTAAAAAATGTAAATATCAATATAAATATATTTCGCTGTTGCACACCCCTATGCATGAGCATTATAACAATGAAAATCTATAAACAAGAATACATTCAAATGCATTTAAAATTGCAGCAAATATTGAGATTACACACCTTACAGATTGTTTAGTTTATAAACTGCTAAATATAACGCTACGAAAAATAAAAAATAAAGAAAAAATAAGAATTAAATCTGATTGTCAGCTGTCCGACTTAATAATTATCTTATAATATTTAGTTAATAACGTAATACATACTCAATGGTTGAGAAATGTTTAATAACGAACATTCCGTGTACTAATTTTCAGCGATAAATTATTTAATATATTATAATTTATTATTATTAATATTATTTATTGTATCTCCGGAGCTCACAGTATGGGACTGTTTCATAATATGCTGTACATTACAAAATCATGTTTATCAACAAATAGTTGACAGTTTGCTCAGAAAATCGAGGAAGAGATCCTAAACATCCCTCGACAGATGTTTCAGGATGCTTATCGATCATTCAAATGAAAGTGTGAGTTCTGCATCAACAATGATGGAGGACATGTTGAACATTTTTTATAACTTTGTCGTATATTTATATATTCTGTTATTATAAACTCATCAGTGTTGAACAATAGTGTTTTAAATTAAATATATTTCTATGATATTACCACAATATATATTTTAGATCGTTTTTTTGCATCACCTTGTATGTGATTTTGAATTCTTAATATTTTGTTTAAAAGTTTTAAAAATACAAACACTTTTACTTTAATTTAAAGCAATTTTATAGGTTGATGTCAATTAAAAATATATATATATTGATCTATATTGTAAAACGATTTAAATAATAAATATTGAATTTTTAAAAGATAATTTAGTAACAAGTTTAATTTAACGAAAGATCATACGATATGTATTAACTTTACCATATAAGTATAAAACATGCCTATTATAATTGTATAATGGCCAATATATATTATAGGGTTACACATGTAACCTCACCATGTCAGGGTTTATTAAATGCAAGTGATTTTGACAGACGAAAGTTTTATTCAGGTGCTGCATCTTTAATAAATTCCGTTTAATAAGATATCCTCCTTTATACCAGGCCAGAGTTGTATCAATCAGGTTTTTTGGTAATTGGGCCTAATTTCTCCCCACGACTACAAAGTTTATTAACGCAAAATGCCAAATGGACTGATTTAAAATGACACAATCGTCAATCAGAGAGAGAGAGAGAGATATTTCTTTAAAAACTCCTACCCATATTATCTATAGGGAAGTATTACAGGCCATATTATATCCCGGTAATGTGGAAGAGTGGCGTTTGCATTTGGACTAGTTTTTAATTTGCACATACACTTGCTTAATTACTAAAATGAGGCTATAAGTGAGTAAGCTTCAGAATAAATCAAGTTTAGTATAATCAGGTTTGATGAAAGGAAGTACTCACCTTTGGTGGTGAGGTATACATGAAATTGTATAGGTATATATTTGTACACTCCCCCTCCCGCACCCTACGCCCTCTGCAACTTGAATCCAACCCCCTCCCCATTTACCCCCTACATGAATACTTAGCCAGCTCCTAGCAGAATCCTCATGTACAATTAAAGTTGCATTCAAGACATGTCAATCAGGCAAGGTATAATTTTTTCTACTGGGAAGCCAGGAGTGTGATGAAAATCCTCTTCACTTACAAATTTCTGTAAACTATATATTATATAATGTGGAAGAAGTATGTTTCATTTGAAGACACATATATTGATAAGTGCGCTTCATCAACTCTATCGATAAGTGTGCATCATGAACTTTTTTTATCATAGATTATTTTCACAACGATAAAAACATTATTAAAAAATCTTTACAGTAATCTGAGTGAAATCAGTTATATTTATTGAATTCAAGTATTCTTGTTAGAATTGACGAGCACCATATAATGGTGCTTCACTTAATGAAATTACCGCTGCAATTGAATATCTATTAATAGTATAATGATCAGTGTGACAGTTGTGAAAAAATTGTACACTCAGAAATGCTCAGTTTTTAACACCAGCTAACTATGAAATGTACATTTTACAGTAATGATTTTAAAAATCAGTCATATGGGTTGGTAAAAATGACGTCATAATTTTAGCTTTAATAACAATTTTTTGTAACTATTAAAAAAACGAATATTATTATAAAATTTCAATAATTATTAATTTAAAATAACATTTTCACACAACATTGTTGATAATATTTTATGAGATCAATAAAACGAATATAACGGTGAGGACTGAAGGCGAATATAATGGTGAGGACTGAAGGCGAATATAATGGTGAACACTGAAGGCGAATATAATGGTGAACACTGTAGGCGAATATAATGGTGAGGACTGAAGGCGAATATAATGGTGAGGACTGAAGGCGAATATAATGGTGAGGACTGAAGGCGAATATAACGGTGAGGACTGAAGGCGAATATAATGGTGAGGACTGAAGGCGAATATAATGGTGAGGACTGAAGGCGAATATAATGGTGAGGACTGAAG
>JAUZND010055765.1:5982-18824 GCA_034780555.1 Coelogynopora nodosa
TAAGTATGGTTTACAAAGTTAAGTATGGTTTACAAAGTTAAGTATGGTTTACAAAGTTAAGTATGGTTTACAAAGTTAAGTATGGTTTACAAAGTTTAGTATGGCTTTACAAAGATAAAGTATGGTTTACAAGGTTAAGTATGGTTTACAAAGTTAAGTATGATTTACAAAGTTAAGTATGGTTTACAAAGTTAAGTATGGTTTACAAAGTTAAGTATGGTTTACAAAGTTAAGTATGATTTGCTATATAGAGTATGGTTTGCTATATAGAGTAGATATTATTTGATTTTTTGCAATCACTTCATATATTATAATTGTGAAATAAGATCTATCTCATAAAAGAAATTCTACAAATGCAACAAATAATATCTTAAATTATGCAAAACGTATATATTAATAACTTTTTTCCAATATTAATTTTTAAAAGTAAAACAAATGTATCGATCTTAGAAAAAATACAAAATGTTAACTTTTAAATTTCATTTCTTTATATATTTGTTTTTATACATTTAGTTAAATAACTGCAATAATGTACTGAATTCAATAAACATATATTAACCCATGAATATCCAACCATATACAATGTAAATGAAAAAAATGAGGCTAAATATATAATTATATTTCAGTTTTCTTATTTAAATTGTTCAACTTGTCAGATAAAATATTATGATCAAATTTTGACATATATTTGCATAGTCAAATGAATAATGTTCCATAAGCATCTGTTCTAAGTATCCCAAACCGAAAAGTATACACTATTAAAACATTGTACCAAAGAACGCATCATTGTAAACAAGGATAACTCGACTATAAAACATGTATTTTAAATATTTTATGTATTTATTACAGCCAGTGCTTATAATTGACTTTGCTGATATATTTAACTATTGTAGATATGTATTTAGAAAAGTTTGATATGTTTTTAGTTTTTGTCAAAAGGTCAGCAGCAAATATTCATAGGCCTTTTAACATTTTTGAAAGGTATTTGAGATTATCTATAATATTTAAATAATTGGTCTTAGTATTTTTTTATACATATTCAACTAATTCACTATTTTTTAAGGAAATACAAATGATGAAAATGATATTATACAATAGAACACATTTATTACTGTAAATAACCATTTTCACTATTAATAATCAGTTTAGTTCTTGAATATAATCAATTGCAATTTTGCTAAAAGGTGAGTTAATATACGTCCTAATGATTAGACTCTTTATGCAATAACTAAATTATGTTTTAATAAAATCTTAATCAATATGTAATGTCATCCCTATTAATGAAATCATTGTAACATATAGTAATATTTTTAAATTAAAACAATTGTACGACAACAAATATAACATAGTATGTCCTGGCTTTCCTCATTTTTAATGTTTTAAATATCTCTTCACTTTCATTCAAAGCTTGAGTAATCACTCTTTATCCAGTCATGTACCTAATATCTCTCCTTCCCTCTATATTGTTTTGTACTTTTCCTACAGAACTATGCATTGATCCTTCTAACACATTCTCCAAATTTCATAGATATGTCTGATATGGCATGCGCTGTTAGCTTAAATCAATAATCGATGTTTGTTAGCTTGCGCTGTTAGCTGTTACGCATGCGCTGTTAGCTTCCTAAAACTAGATTGATTATAAACTGAAAAAGGCTCTTTTTGCAAACCAGTGTATAGGTATACATCATGATAACATTTTAAGTAGTTTTTCTCAAGATACAAATCCTATTATTTCAATTAAGCATTGTAGCCAGTTTACTTTCTTAGAATATGATCGTAGTCATTTAATTTTATTATTCGTTCTTTACACTTTAACCATGCGTTATGAATATAATCGATAGATGCATTCTAATTCAACATATTGATTCGAATTGAATATGTTGAACTTATAGTATTGATTTTCTTGTAAATACTTATTTTCATTTATTTATTATGCTAGATGAGATTTTGACTCATAAAAAACACAAAATAGGGCAAGTGAAGTGAAATTCCTTTAAACTATGTCTATCAATTAATCTTATATAAAAATGACGTTGAAGGGATAAACCACATGGGATACATTTCCAGTTAAGCTTTCATAAACAGTGATATAATTTACTTTATTATACTGTGGTGTAAATTACACCTGTAAAGCAGTGTAATGGTTCATTTAGTGCAAATATTTATATTAGTTATTTTTAATATTGTGGTGGGGGTAATAACTAAAATAATCTCACATTATTCTTTTGTCTAACATCCATGCTTGACATAATTGAATTGTTAAACTGTTAGACACATTTCCTTGTTGTAGCGTTTATCATACGTACTATATATGAATGTACTTGACAAGATGCTTGTCAACAAGTACCAGTAATAAATTACCTATGCAAAACCTTTATACTGGGTGAGATAGCCCAGTCGGTTAAGGCGCTGGTGATTAAGTGAGAAGGTAGCGGGTTCGAATCCCAGAAGTGTACCTTATCTCTCCCTCGGCAGACAGCTGTGTCTGTCGAGTGTATAGCAACTCTTCTGAGTTTGTTCAGAATGCCATACGATAATGCCAGAAAATGGCCCTGTATGATGTACTATAAAATAAAAAAACAGTAATAAATTACCTATGAAAAACCTCTGAAAACTAACCGATAGTAATCGATAATTTCTAAATGTCCTTGGCTATTTTGGTAGCACCTCTCGACAATTAATAGCCAAATATCTATTGACATGGGCAAAATACTCATACACTGTTGCTAAATAAACACATCGACAAATTAAAAAAACGTACTACTTAAATAATGTTAAAATCAATTGAGATTTTCTAAATACTCAGCAAACTATATCTACTTAAGACCATTTTGTCAGGTATAAATAAGATGTATGTATTGAACATTATCATCAAGTTAAAGACAATTATAATTGGCACATACAATATATGGGACGGTACAATAAGAACACGGGTGTTAATTAGGTATTTTTTTTAATTTTGCAGGAGAGGCGATTGCAGATGATAACATATTTTTTGTCCAAAACAATTTTTTTGCTGATTATTTCAGTCCAAAATGTTATCTAGCGTTAATAAAAAAATTGACTTAAGAAAATATTTGCAAGTCACAAGTTTACTATACATGAATCGTGATTATTTTCATACATCTTTATACAGAGTTTAAGTTTAAAGTCATTTTTCTCGAATTATTTTATTTTTAGACAAACACAATATTTTCTTAACAATCTGTAGTTTCTGCAAAATTAAGTGTTTTGACTAGCTTTTTTTTATTCGAAAGATAATTGTATGTTTAACATGAATATACCATGGCTAACTCCGAAAAAAGAAAATCGACCTAACACCCGTGTTCTTATTGTATCGTCCCATATGGTGATAGTTACATTTATCTTCAATCTAACATTGAGTTACCATCAACGCGTGTTATAAACTCAGTTCATTATTCTTTGCATTGTTTCATTATTGTATATATAGGTTCGATATTCTACTTTTGTTGTAAATTCTTTTACTATCCAGTTTTAGATTATTCAATAATATTATTGATTATTCATGTTATTGTTTACTGCAGTTGAACGTAGACGTTTTTCCTTACTTTTTAAAATTAAAATTCTAAAACTATATTATTATTTTATATATATATATATAAATAAATGTTTTAAGTATTTTGAGATATTATTTGTTGCAAACCGAAAAATGCATTACTACTATTATTCATAAATAGATAATGTATTATTTTCAAAAGCAATATAATTTATTCTAAATTCAATTGAATAAACATCTAGAAAATTATAACAAGAAAAAAATGTAGTATTCTAAAAACCGAACGTTTCCAATTAAATGTTGTGTTTTATCTTTTGAAATCTGATATTTACTCAGTCTATTGTATAAGTAAAACTACCTATTCCGTGAAAAAATAGCATTATAACGTGTAACATTTTGCTGTCGACATGCATGTAATAATAAATCAATACGTTAGTTATCAGTTAGTGAAAATACGAGCTATTGTTTCAGTAAGCTGATATTAATTTCTGCATGAATAGAATGTAAGATAAAGTAACCGTAAGATCAGGAATATTCAATGCAAATCTATATCAAGTGTGATACTGAAGCAATTGTATTTATACATTTATACTGAAACATTGAAATCCCAGCTGTCTCTATTGTAAATAACAAAAAATAAACAAAATGTTTAACTATGTAGTTATGTTTCTACGGCTTACATGAATATGTCAAAATAATCTTATGATTACTTACTAAACGTGTACAGTTTTGTCTGAATTGAAACTTTCTCTTATATCAGTAACGTTAGAAATGAATGCACTTGCACTGCTGCCTTCAAAGCAATCTAAAAATCGCATGTATATATATATATATATTTTTAAATTTGTTTCAGTTTTATAGTTTCACTTTCGATTATTATATGGGTTTTTCCTGTTTCACTTTCCTCTTTTTTATTAGATTCACTTCAATAACAAACAAACAAAAAGGATTATTAACTACACCGCACCTCACCTCAGCTGGACAGAGTTGGGAGGATCAAATGGAGCAGATGAGCGGCCAGCAGAAGTGAGAGCGCATTGGACAGTGCTGGCGAAGGATTTTAATGAATGTTAAATTAACATTCACTTTATCTACCATGCTAGCTTATGTGTGTATATTGTATGGATATAAATGAAAGGAATGTACAACATGTAGTGGCGCATGCGTAATTGATGTTGTTAACATAACTAAAAGTAGAGAACAATCTGACATCTGCTTATTTTGTAACGGAGTGTTCCATACCCAATCAATTCATAGTGGTACCGTTTTCTTGCACCTCTTGTTGTTTTAAGAAATGCTTCTTGAAAAACTGTATGCTACCTTTCTGAAGTCTGCTATCAAACGTCATGTAAAAAATCTAAAATGGAAAAAAATGATGGTTAGTTAAACATTTATTTTAATAATTATGGCACTATGTGATATAGGGCCCTTCTAAGTAGTAAGTATGCACTAAGCGCAGAGCCTGTACAAACAGCATAGACACACACGGAGCATTACCGGTTTCGAGCTATTCAGCTCTCATCAGGTACCCTAATCTCCCTAGTGATGTCTGGATTGCAAGTAAACCCCAAACCCCAATAATTTGAACTGCAACATTCAACTCAGCGTATTGTTATGTTATAAAGGAGAAACTTTCCTATAAAATACACCATTATTAAAATAACATATGCTTTATATAATGTAGGCTTTATATATATATATATATATATATATATATATTTAAAGTTTTTATTAAAGGAACCCTAATTACTTGATCATTTTGAGTGTCACCGCCCCCCCCCCCATCTCCCACATTCTTATTTGCTTCCATTAACCACTTCGGTACGATATATTATATAAATAAATGAACTGTTGGAGGTAGAATTCAATAGGGTTCCATGCATTACCACGTACGAATGTTTGCATTAATGTGTTGTCATCTATACCACATGTCAATTCACTATTCTAGGTATTCATTGCATATAATACAATACATCTACTAAATAGTGTTAACTACTGGTTCTTCTTTTTAAAAAATAATATATTGTATATTTGTGTTCATTAGTTTGAGCTGATTTAACAAAAAATACAATTTTCGGAAGTATTTCGTATGTATGTTTATTATATCATCATCATCTTCTTTATACGTTTTTAATGGACGGAAAGTATGCTATGTTACCAAACCAGAGTCAAGGGGCATTTGTGAGTGAAAGAGTTTCCTTTCTTTCGAAGGCAATCTGGCGCCCACATTGGTGTGAGCAAAATGACCTTGTAATGAGTACTTCACAAGTTAGGTCAAGAAATGCATGTGTTTTGGCAGAGACCTAACGAACACACGAGCAGCGTGAATTCAATCGTGCCTTAAGGTCAAGCAGCAACTAATCGTTGAGTTAGCTGTCTGACTAGTGGAGAGAATGTATGGTGTCCTCGCCCCACCTTCCCTAGCTTGGGGAGTGATCCGCTTTCGAAGTAAGAAGGGCCCCTCGCTTAATGAGAGGACAATGGTACTGATAAATGAGCCACCTGACTTCTATTCTGACCAGATGAAACCTGAGCATCTTTGTGCAGATGTATGCGGAGATTAGTCATCACCGTTTCTCGCATGGAATTTCTTCTTCATGACCGTGACAACTTTGAAAAGGCTTTCTGAAACCAGGACAAAACTAATTAGTTTTGTCCTGGTATACTGCTACATTAATGAAACTTGGAAATGAGTTATTTATGGAAACTGTCTGAATGGAGACTAATTAATTTTTTGTCTGAGTAATTAATTTATGACCTAATTTTATTTAAATTAATAAAATCTTTTACACTAAAACAATGTTTTAATGATATGTATTTAATTTGACTTATAGAAACACTATATTTGATTAAACAATTAAATAATCATTTAATTTGAACCGTTTATTCATAATAAAAAGTAGATTATACACAAAACATAAAGTTTAATATACTTCACATACATTTGTCAATAATTGTATCAAAAAGTAATGTTTTGAAAAATAAAACATAATTTAAATATCAGACAACGAAATAACAACATTATTTTGGATTGCGCTAGTCGACCATTTTAAGTAGACCAGCCATTTAACCTTATGGCCATTATTGAAGGGAAAAATGTATTTAATAATGTAAAATATGTATACAACTTCACTAGTTATGCTATTTCAGCTTGGTATTGGTTAATAGATAATCAATAAGAATGTAGGGTTTTGTGGAGGTGGGATAAACTCCTAAAAATCCTGATGACTAAGATTATATTATGTAACAGATGCAGAATTTACCATTTCTATACTACTAATAAATATAATAACTAGACGATAATTATTATTAACAATCTAAATAAAAAATAACACGTGGTTTCATGGGAATATTCCCAATAGCTAAAATGTCATACAATTAAAATTAGATTTGCCACTTAACGTTTCCTCAACTTGTATAATAATTCAAATAATTGTTTTGAACTGCATGATCCGAATAATAATACAAATATATTGACACACAAGTGTAATACATACCGGGTTTAGTGTAAAACTTAATCGACCAAATATTATGAACCACATTGTCGCTGTAGCGTTACGTCCAAAAACGCCGACGGAAGCTCCAATAGGTATAGAAATAAATGAAATAGCAAACAGCAACATGCATAAAAACATGTTTAAACTTCCCCTGGCTCTTTTTAAAATTTCAAATCGATTTGCTCTAGCGGTCAGCAAGAGTCGTAGTGATATTGCTATGTAAATAATCAAACTGCCAAATATTGGGATGTAGTTGAACACTATATTGACCCATTCCCGTGACACCTTGGTCTTATATTTATACGTACAATCTCCAAGAATTGCATCAATGGGGTAGTTGATCTCCCAATTCAGTAAACCGAAAAAGAAGACACTCGGAAAGAGATAGCATGCAAACAAGACCGCTATTGAGGCAAAGCGGGTGGTCATGTAGTTGCGGTAATAGATGGGGAAAAAGACGGCAATTCCGCGATTTATAGCAACGAGATGTTGCCCCATTATTGAACCATTTATTGCGGACAGAAAGATTGGCGACTCCCAAATGCAGACACCCATAGCCAGGTATTCTCCCGTCTTCATAAAAATGAGATTCTGCACGCCTTCAAAGGGCATGAGTACATTGAGAAGCAGATCGTCCACAATCACCCCAAGTAAAATTCGATAAACCGATTTGTGCAGAGATCTGACGCAAACAATGACCGTCAAAAACCAGAGGTTCCCGATAAAGCCGAATACATTGGCGCCCAGAACAAAAGAAACTGGTCCACTCAGCGCTATTCGATCGATTGAATTTGCCGAAGAATTATTGACAGTCGTGTTGTTCATGTCTGCTAGCTATATCTTTTCGGTAACACATTTATAGCTAAATTACTATTATATATAAAAATAATATAACAGAATAACAACCAATAGCAGCAAGCGGCTAATAGTATAACTTTGTAAAGTTTAGCAGGTTTGCTTTATGGATAACTAGCTATAATGCTGTTATGTTACTAATTTAATTAAATATTTCACTTTTATTAAAATGGCTTCTATTTCTTCACGCTGAAAGGAGAAGTTTGTCGTATGTTTGTTATTATGTTTGTCGTATTTCTAAATTCTTAAATCTAGAATTGTTGACCCCTGCAATGTAAACCTTATGCATTAAAATATTGATCACATTAAATAAATACCATTATATTGTTAGACGTCGATCAATTGTATTCAAAAAGTATTATAAAAAACTAATATTGTAATGTTTTGAAGTAATTGATTACAATACAAATTGATGTTTAAGCGTGCAAATCGCCGCTATTTAAATTTGAAGCAGTTAGTATTACTTAATTATAATTGTATTGAATATTTTAACCTTGTGATGTAATTATCTACCAATTCTATTTAACGAAACATATTTGCTCACATTTGACTATAGTATTATATATATTGTAACCAAACTGGAAATGCATGCTCTGATTTCAAAATTCCTAATATGGTTATATCTGTTTTTAAATAAGTACCTAATCTTAATTGCTTATTTGAAATATACACAGCTTATGATGGCTTGTTGATAAAGCTTATTATTGGGGCTATTCAAAATGTTATTCAAACAACTGTTTTTTCGGTATAGCTTATATATACACGGGTAAAGTATTTTACTAAAATATAATAATTATATTATAATACCTTCTCAAAATGTATTAAAAATTCTCAATATCTTAAACATTTGACCTGTATTCCAATGTTGTGTGAATAGGGGACCAATAGCAGCAATTTAGTAATTTATGAGTTTCATGGGTTCTGTGTGTAATGCATAATTCTGCACCATGGACACTAATAATGGTGAAAGGAGATTGTATAGAAACTTCTGTCCGGTTACAAATTGAATAGGTTACAAACACTTGTCACAATGGGAATCTTTAAATGTGATACGAGGCCTCAAAATTGATCATAGAAAGGATCTAAAACCGACAAAATGACATATCGAAATATCTTTATAAGTTGTTTATCAATGATTGTATGTCAATGTATGTCAATAATATTAATAATTAAATTGAGAAAAATACAGTTTCCAATTGGTCGACGCTTCAGAATTAGATTTCCCTTTATCAAGGTGCATTTTTTACAATAATAATGATGATAAACCCTATACAAATTAATCATAATGTACATTTCAAATTGACTAAAAAATATATAGTAAAAATTTATTTCGATGAACTAACTACGTGAGTGATATCAACAAATATACAATGTATTTATATTTTGAATTTTTTGTTTTGAAAAAAGTGCAAAGTTTACCCAATTTTGAGTTAATACCAGTTTGTGATAAAGCCTTACAATTATATACTTTAATATAAAATATATATTATCTTTACTCAACGTGCACATTTTTTAACATTTTGGATTTTCCATTTTCCAAAATGAAGACCTCAACATCACGTTCTACTACTGTATTTGCTAAGATTAAACAAAATAAACAACAGCTTAATTATTGTCATGTCTGCCATCATCTATGTGTGCGTCATGTCTGCCATAATCTATGTGTGCGTCATGTCTGCCATCATCTATGTGTGCGTCATGTCTGCCATAATCTATGTGTGCGTCATGTCTGCCATCATCTATTTGTTCTCTACATTTTCTTCTTTTTTAATTTCATCTGAGTGTGAATGTCTCAATGTGTTAGTTCGATTCTTTGTTTCTATATTTTCCATTAGTTATTGATTCGTTACGATTCCTTATAGTTAAGTATTCCTTAACAGAATCATTAATTAAAACATGTTAAGAATAAATCATGTTGGATCGCTGATCGCGATTAGGAGATACAATTGTTAACTCAATTAAAATTACACTCAGAATTGATCACTTTTTTTAAATTGTTCAGTTTTAATTAAATTTATAAAAATCAGTTAATTTCATTAAATTAGGTTACAAACTTGTTTTCAATACATTGTTTAAAAATTATGTAAAGATTGTTTATTTATTTTAAAGTTGAACATTTGTTATTCGTGATTGTTCTTTGAAGTTAAACATTTTTAATGTTTATAATATTTTTAAAAAAAAGAAAAAAAAAGAAAATGTCTACACCCACTTATATTGTGTGCTATCTGTATTAATCTTACAATTTTTGAACATAAAATATGCTTAATAATGCAAACTTTATGTGTTATATTATGCAAACTCTAATTGTTTTCTAAATATATTAACCAGCTAGATATCGAAAGAAATTAAGTTTTGATTTTAATCTATAAAAACATATAGTAGGCTATATGTAAAAAAAATTAAATTAAAATGAAATTTTAATTTTAATCGTTTACAAACTATAATAATAAAAAAAGGTATATTATTTAGAAATTTTTCAACAATCAATGGTAAAATTTGACCGAATTATTTATGGTATAACAAGAAAGGTAATACGACAAATCCCCAACTACAATTTTTTAAGAAACATGTATAAAATATGCATAAATATATGTTTAAAACATGTTATGCAATAATATTCCCTGGAGGTTAAACGCGTGCAAAATACACTCAATAAATAAAATAAATTAAATATTAAACATGTTACTGTATATAAATGTATGTGTAAAGTATGTTGTCATATTTCACAACAAATTTTGTATCGTATGCACAACATATTGCATACGTTATGTGTTTTAAATTTAAAAAAAAGGAGATTTCATATTCATGTTAGCAGTATAGGAATAAATGGAGTTGCGATATATTATATAATCTTTGATCAGTTGAACAACCTATTCATGAATTTTAAAATAAGTCGGCTTACAATTCCGATATTTTTATTAAAACTAGGTAATGCTTCTAATTGAAAATTCCAATTCATGTTGCCTTTTATACGTTTGGGTTACTGCTCACAACTAAATCTATTACTTTTAAAAATGAAAATAGAATGTTCGACTTATCTAAGCATATTTAACAGTTATACCGAAACATGTTATCCGCAAATTCGAACATACCGTATTCACTCTATTAGAAGCCTAGGGCTTCTATTAATTTTTTACTTAGATGGGTGGGCTTTTATTGGAATGTAGGCTATTTAATAGAGAGATAGGCTTGTATTTAAAAAGGCTATTTATTTTAAAAGATAATAATAATTAATTAATCAGTAAATCAGCTAAACAGTTTCCACTGAAATAGACTTCCGCTTGATGATAGGCGTGTTGCAATATATTGAAAGCAAGTAAAGAAATGATTCATATAAGGTTTGAAAATGATTCATCCAATGAGATTTTAGCTAAATATTGATCGGTAGCATAGATAGTCGAAGGTAGTTAGTATATTTTGTTTGCAGCTAAAACAGAACACGTATTCTATAAGGTAGGTTTCTATTAATTTTTACTTAGAGAGGTGGGCTTTTATTGGAGAGTAGGCTAATAATAGGGAGTAGGCTTCTAATAGAGTGAATACGGTATATTGTTTGTATGTGTAAAATTATTTATAATCATACAATCATTTATATTTATATCTATTTAAGTATAACTGTAGTGTGTGGGAGAGAAATAAACTATTATTTAATCTTTTATTCAAACTACATATTATTATTAACTGTTATTCTAATGAAATAAAGGGTATAAAACTTCCTCACTTCGGCATAGTTATTCTATCGGTACAGATGTTAATAATGAATTATAAACAATATAAATTTGGTAATATATATTAAAAAGAAATACTACATTATTATTGAAGTTATCTTTATTTTTGTAGTTTAACAGAGCGATTGCAATTTATATTTAAACGTAATTTACTTATGTTGAAGAAACATATAATTATTTATCAATCTGTGCAATCGTTTTTCATATATTTTTATAATACAGTATATCCGATACCAGCAAATAAATAGGAATTGTTATTTATAATTATGTTTTATATTAAAACAAATGTGTTTGTTTACAACAATGAAACAATAAGTGTTAGTTCATGTATACTTATATACAAATAATGATTATTGACTTTCTTAATATATATATATTGAAAAATATTTTTTGTTTGCTAAATTTTGCGACTTTCATATTTCCTTATTTTGGAATTTAAACATCTAAACTAAACCAACATATAACTATTTTATTCCTAACATCCTATAATTTATCACACCGACAAATCTAAAATTTTAATTTTAGACTAAATAAACAGTTTCTATAAAATTTTCAATCAGCACAAAAAGTTAATTTATCTATCTAATAGCAAAAAAAATAAACTAAACAATATTTCAAATAATATTTTCCATATATAAGATTTCATGAAAACCACAATTAAATGATTTAACGAATATAGCGCAAACAATGTAATTCTTTAGGTTTATCATAAAACTGTACATTCACTTTATCAAAATAGGTAATTTTTTTTTTTTTTAATTTACGAAACATATATGAAGAATATGATATACAGTAAACTATATTTTCAATTCCTAAATTTAGAATAAAACAATGAGTGGCGGGAATGTAATTTGTTAAATTGCAATTAACAATATTGCGTTTCCATCAAAGAAATCTGTATTTCTTTTCATTTGAACAAAACAATTGCAGGCTGTATGATACAAGCATTGTTCTAATTTGAATTGGGGATTGAAAATAAAGGAATTTTTTTTCCCGAATTTACCTTAAATTTCATCCTGATTACATTATTTTATTTGAACTACTTAATTTATTATTTTCTATGGAAGGTATTTTAGATTTCCAAAATCTTTTTTCACAAATGCAATGAAATAATTGTCACATGCTTCATGACATATATATATACAGGGTGGCCCAGAAGTAACTACCGATCACAAATTTAATTTTGTGATTTTTGAAATAGTATATTTGAATAGTGTATGTATAGTAAATGTGAGTCACAACAAC
>JAUZND010055776.1:0-41499 GCA_034780555.1 Coelogynopora nodosa
ACACTCCTACTCCTCCAGTAGCCATCAGCACACACTCCTACTCCTCCAGTAGCCATCAGCACACACTCCTACTCCTCCAGTAGCCATCAGCACACACTCCTACTCCTCTAGTAGCCATCAGCCCACACACTCCTACTCCTCCAGTAGCCATCAGCACACACTCCTACTCTTCCAATAGCATTTTCCTTTAACTGTCCCCATGTTTTTTGTTGATTTTGCACTATACTCTATAGTTTAAACAGTAAGGCCTATGTGTAAATTAACCTGGCGGGGAGGGGTGGCCACTGAAAACCAGTTAAAATGACGCTGATGAGGCTTAATAATGTCGAAATGGCGTGGTCCGATACTCCCTTTGCTTCTGGTATAGGGCATACTAGTAGTTAATCTATTATGACCCATCTTATAATTTCCTTTCAATCTTACCAATTGAGACCGGTTTAGAGTTTAAAAATAGCTATTTGTGTTTGTAACGTTACTCTTATAACTACATTGCTCCTACAAGAATTTCACATTGTGAGTAATATCAATAAATATAAATTTGGTTGATATATAGTCCATTAAAAAATTAGTTTTCCAAGAACTTCAAAAATTCCAGAAATGTTTATTTTATCATACGAGAAAAGAAGAAATTACTATCCCGTGTTTTATATATTGTATGTTATGAGTTCTAAAATAATTATTATTATGTTTTATATAAATGTATGAAATCATATAAGAATAAAACATTTACGTAGTAAAAGTCAAAAAGTCACATTTAATTGTTAAGTAAAAAAATATGTTTGATAAAAAAATTAATTCCAGCCCGTTTATTCTTAGAGGATTTTTGCATCATCAGATAAAATTTGTAATTAGCAGATAATTGCATTAAGTAGGCCTATATAGAAAAATTAAAACAGAGCCGCTAGCTAATGTCCAAAATCGTAAAATGAAAAAAATAATTGCCAATTCTATATAACAAGGCATATAAATTTGTAATTGATTTGTTACACTTATATTGCTATGTTATTATACGCTTCATAAATGAAAATTATATAATTAAGATAAAATACTGCAGGAAATAATTTATATTAAAATTAATAATGTTCAACAACCCTTTATAATACACATACTATTATAACGAAACATTAGCAATCGTATGTTTTTTAAAGCGTTTTTTAGGTTCACTTGCTAGTTATGGTCAAAACAAAATATTTAATATTTTTCATAGATAGTAATATAGAAAACGGAGATACGAAAGAGTTACGCGACCAAATTACTCAAAAAATTCAAGATCCGATTTAGTTTAACGGTTGGGCGACGAATTACAGAGTTTTCTTTATGCGTGGGCAAACAATTATTAAGTTAGCTGCTTTAGCCATCTTTATTATTTGAAATTTAGTCCTCATATATGCCGAGACTTTTTTTTATTTTGTTATTATATTTAATAGAATAAATTCAGATGTATTCAAGATATTGATGTAATTAATTGTTTTATTATAACTGGTTTATTAACCGACGTGATACTCAAAATTGGACCATGGCGTACTTACTGTGGGATACACAGAATTCTGTACAGCATGCGTAATAGGTATAATGTAATCAACTGATTATGTATAAGCTATAATAAAAATAGTATAAAATTGTCAATTATGAGTTGTGACTTGTGAGCCAAATGGTTGCTAAAAGTGCAAAAGGTGACAAAGACACACCTTGTTACACTACTAACTCTAGCATAATCTAGCATAATCTAGCAAAATCTAGCATAATCTAGCAAAATCTAGCATAATGTAGCATAATCTAGCATAATCTACCACAATCTAGCATAATCTAGCAAAATCTAGCTTTATAGCATAATCTAGCATAATGTATCATAATCTAGCATAATCTACCACAATATAGTATAATCTAGCAAAATCTAGCATAATCTAGCATAATCTAGCAAAATCTAGCATAATCTAGCATAATCTAGCATAATCTAACATAATCTAGCATAATCTAGCAAAATCTTACATAACCTAGCAAAGTCTAGCATAATCTAGCATAATCTAGCAACATATTGCATAATCTAGCAAAATCTAGCATAATCTAGCATAATCTAGCATAATATAGCATAATCTAGCTTGATCTTGCATAATCTAGCATAATCTAGCATAATCTAGCAAAATCTTGCATAATGTAGCATAATGTAGCATAATGTAGCATAATGTAGCATAATCTAGCATAATCTAGCATAATCTAGCATAATCTAGCACAATCTAGCATAATATAGCATAATCTTGCATAATCTAGCAAACTCTAGCATAATCTAGCAAACTCTAGCATAATCTAGCAAAATCTAGCATTAATGCAGTTTAATTTAAAATATTGAAAGTTAAGTTTAAATTAATTTTATGAAAAGCCAATCTTTAGTAGAAATAATTGAAATAATCACACAATCCGAACATTAGAATCCCTTACAAAAATGTACGCCCAATGTGCAAAGTTATGTTTTTTAAATTTTTTGTCGTAAAGTAGTAACTTTAATATTTGATACGGATTTAATTAGTAAAAATAATTCGTACTTGTTGTTTTAATGCAGCATTGAATATATAATCAATGTTTTGAAAATGTTTCTATCATTTTTAAATACATAATATTTCGTTTTATTTTTGCGGTTTTTTGTCGACATTATAAAATGTTGTTGCGTATATATTATACCAATGTACAGTATATATTATAAAAATACTAATATAAATATTAATTTAATGAAAAATAATCATATATTGTATGTGGAAATTTCGATGATTTAGAAAAAATTGATTACAAAAAATTCGTAGAGAAAGAGAAGCATATAATATATCACCTTATGAATATGATAGGGATATCCGGTTAGTAGTACCAGTGCACTGAAGTATATGACATTGATGGAGACCGAGTAGTGTTCTTAAAACCATGCTTCTTTCTCAATGTCCTGTCCTCTTGTGTTAAATAGGCTTTCTCACCTAACATTTCCTTGAAAGGAGAGACTGAATTGTTTTCACGTGAAGATGAAGATGAGTTGAAGAGATTGAGAGAGAGAGAGAGAGAGAGAGATGGGGTGAGATTATCTTTAAGGGCTATATAGCGAGGATGAGGGAAACAGGCTTATAAGTGAACTTGACAAAATGATATATAATAGCAGGATAAAATGTGACATAAAATGAAGAAGTAATAGGTAAAATAAACAGCAATCGGATTTCACATTGCCAATAATTAACTAAATTAAAATGGTATCTGAGAATGAAAATACACTAACAGTCTGTAAAAGTAAAAGCGATTATTACCATTTAACGTAAATAAGATAAGATATAAGATATGATGAGATCAGATAATATAAGATAAGATAATATAAGTTTAAAAAAATATATTTTTAAGAAATATTAAAATTTGTGCACGGCTATGATATACAATACTTCTACTATATTTTTAATAGTTGAAGGTTAATATTTTGGTTTAAAATGTTGACAAATACATAAAATATCTATAAACGATGTCGCTTTTGTTTTTACTAAATATTAAAATTTATTTTTAATGTGAAACTTACATAACTGTATTGGATTAATATATTAGTGATATTTTCGGAATACCATGTATACATACAATATACTCAGTATGCATGTAGATATAATACTCTCGATTTAATTTATATAATCTAAGTAGCATATAGTATATATAGTATATATGGCGTTTACAGAAACAGCCATTCCACTATTTGATAAAAAGTTGCTACAAAAGTATGCTAATATATGTAGATATGGTTTTAATGATGGTCAGAAAGTGTGGAAGTTGTATTTGAGGTTGCTTAATTAATAAAAGAATTCGTAATGCAGTCAGCTTGTATTCACGTATTCTGTTCCTGTTAAATTCAAATTTAAACGGTTAATGTCTTTTTCGGTTAATTCAAAGTTGCTTTGGTGATTGTTCTGACTAGGATATGGTGTGAGATATGTGAGAGATGTGGTAAAAGGTATGTGAGAAATGTAGTAAGAGATATGTGAGAGATATGTGAGAGATATGCGAGAGATGTAGTAAAACCAACTGTTTCATTAATTTAACCAACTGTTTCATTAATTTAACCAACTGTTTCATTAATTTAACCAACTGTTTCATTAATGTAACGAACTATTTCATTAATTTATCAACCGTTTCATTAATTTAACCGACTGTTTCAATAATTTAACCAACTGTTTTATTAATGTAACGAACTATTTCATTAATTTAACCAACCGTTTCATTAATTTAACCGACTGTTTCAATAATTTAACCAACTGTTTCATTAATTTAACCAACCGTTTCATTAATTTAACCAACCGTTTCATTAATTTAACGAACTGTTAATTAATTTAACGAAATGTTTCATTAATTCAACGGATTGTTTCAATAATTTAATCGACAGTTTCAATAATTTAACCAACTGTTTCATTAATTTATCGAACTGTTCCATTCATTTAACGAAATGTTTCATTAATTTAACTGACGGTTTCAATAATTTAACCGACTGTTTCAATAATTTAACCAACTGTTTCATTAATTTAACCAACCGTTTCATTAGTTTAACCAACTGTTTCATTAATTTAACGCACTGTTTCATTAATTTAACGAAATGTTTCATTAATTTAACGGATTGTTTCAATAATTTAATCGACAGTTTCAATAATTTAATCAACTGTTTCATTAATTTAACGAACTGTTTCAATAATTTAACCTAGTAAAATACTACTCCCTAACCACTAACAGATAGCGTGGATATCGATGTAGGAAATTATTGTTCCCATAGAAAAACATTATCATAGGAAGATTCATTCTATTCAATTAATACACATAATATATGTACAATATACTCAACATGTAATGTACGTATAAGATATACCTATCCCAAAAATTAAACACATTTTGTTTCATCATAATAACTTTAAAACAATTTAAGCATGAGTTAATAGTAAGTTACATGTATTTTCAGAAATTTTAAAGAAAAAGTAGTCGCGTAGGTTGCCATAACAACGAATACATAATTTGACCATCTACTACAAAATAACTTTTTGCCGAGTTGAACTAAACTAAAAATATTTTTTTCTTTTTGATATTATTGATAACTTTCTTCATGCAATATTTATTTATTAAAAATTCTCTAATTTACTTATTATATATACATATAAAAATGCGTTTTTAATTTTTTTTTATTTGCTAGGAACACAGTTTTACAATAAAAATTGTTTTATAAAACGCATGTTGTGAATTTTGATACAATAAACAAAATAATTTAATACTAAAAGTTTTGATATCGCTACATTTTATAAAAAGATATTGTCAAAATAATATAATCATAGAAAAATGAAATAGTTAAAAATTTTGGATTAATAATGATGTAATTAACATTAAACCACGCGTCTAATTTTTTATTTAAATAAGTGTAAAACTTCCATAAAGCCAGCTTGCATGTTTAAATTTACTCTAGTTTTTTAAAAAAACTCTAGAATACTATTATTAAATTTAAATAAAAGCTTATATAAATTTAGCGCTTACCTTTGTCTTAAACTCTTTTAACCCGGGCTAGATAGCGCAAAGGGATTCTACACAACTGAAACATGTATGTACGCGTATACCGGAAAACCTAGCTTCCTTGCAGAGAAGTATATTTCTTAATCTGCATCTTCCCGATCTCCCAAGGTACGCCTACTTAACGGGCTTGTTATAAATGCGATTGACATAAACTAAGAAGGGACTTGCCTACTTAATTTAATGGCCGGTTGTAACTAAAGCTGAGATATATTATATATACATAGCAGGGCGGTAAACACACGGCAAATGTTCAAAATAAATCCTCTCTTTTCCCAATTTTCTCCTTCAATTACAAGTTGAGTGGCTCCTAAAAGACTGCTTGACGCGCAAGCGGGAAATTTGAAAAAATAAGTCCGTATTTTCATAATTGGCTGATTTAGACTCGTCTAAAAAATTGCTCAAGATGATTTTAGATTCGAGTACTCTTCGCAATTTTTCACCATTTCATGGGACAACTAAAGAACAAGTTTTTTTGTAGTAAAAAAAAGTAAATCAGGTTAATACAAATCTATATGTGCCTTATCAATCATGATTGGACAAATATTTATTTTATTCTCGATTCCTAAACAGCGGGTTTAAAATTGAGACGATGTATAAAAAGTTGAGAAATCAGTCAACGGTATAAATAAATTCAAAGGCTTTCTCAGCTTGGGAACTAACGAGTATAGTAATGCGAATGTAACAGTTTCCTATTAATACGGAAATAGAAGTTTGAATTGAATGTTGTTTCAACCGGCTTTGCTGTTTTTAAAAGGATCTCGACATCCTTCCCTTTCTATAACTGCTTATCGAACAACAACTGCAGCTCAGGGAAGCACATTTTATAATTTAGACTATTTTAGAGCCATGCATGCGCCGCAGTCGTCTGGAGTTCGAAATGACTCGAGGGACGGAATACAAGTAGAACTTGACTGGCTGCGGGATAAAAGCAATCGCTGAACAACACCGCTGCGCAGCATGCAGTTTGCTCCATTATATTGGGACGTTTCTGCAATATATGACAGTCAGCTATAAACTGAAATCACGCGGCAAAATACGAAAAGTGATTGTGTATAAGATAAAGACAAAAATAGGTAGAAATAAGATTTTATTGAAACGATTACATTGTTTTTCGGTAAAATGGGTACGATTATTTTAATAAATAATTGATTTTTTAAAGAAAAATCTCTAGGTTTTTCAACATTAATTTGTTTTTTAGCAAGTGTTTTGAATTGCATATTTTATTCATGTAACAAATAAAAAAAAAATTAAATTTGTAACAAATTTGTAACAACTATTTAATGGAACTTTTGGTGGAAAATATTAACTGCTTAGCTATGTCTGTAATTGATTTATACATAAAAGTTTTAGTCGCTTTTAATTAATTTTGATTTTTGTGAATTAAATTAACCTTAAAATAGTAATTAAATTGTTATGTATATATATAGTTTTTATAGATAAAATATAAACTACGGGGGTAATAGACATTTTCTGTAATGTTTTTCAATAATTAAAAATGTATATTTGACCTTTTATTGTATCCCTTTTTATTTGTTCTTTAGTAATTAATATATTCAGTTTGTTTATTAAAATTTAGGTTAAGTATGTCAAATCTCTAAAAAGCGTATTAAAATTTATGAATGGATTTTAAACATATATATATCTACACTGAATATTCTCTTATGTATAAATATACATACATTGTTTTGTTTTGTAAGTTTCAAATTGTATTAATCACTCGATTGATTAAAAAAAAAGAAAAATTGAAAAAAATATTTGCAAGTAATTTTAGATGTCTATGTGTGTCGTGTGTCTGTGTGTATCTGTGTCTCTGTGTGTCTGTGTGTCTCTGTTTGTCTGTGTGTCTCTGTGTGTCTATGTGTCTATATGTGTCTATGTGTGTCAGCGTGTCTCTGTGTGTCAGCGTAGGTGTGTGTGTGTCTGTGTGTCTCTGTGTGTCTGTATGTTATTTGTCATTTTACAACCCGATAATTTGTTCTTTATGACGAGTTGGTGATATTTATCCAACAAATACTTGCTTAATGTCAGCCAAGTGATTAATATATATATTTTGTATTACATTTTTTAATACTCAAGTATAATAATATTTGAGAAACTTAACGTCAATGAAGACATAACATATACCTCGTTGATAGGCCAACGACGAGAATGTTATTTCGATATCACACATGGACATACTTAAGAATCCATTAATTTATTATGTATTATATTATTTCCTAATTATACAGTTTACTATAAGACTTTAATTCGTTTCATTCGAAACACAAATCAAAAGTGAAACCTTTAGCAAGCAAATATCAATAAATATGTCTCCTAAAATCAGTATGGCGAATTTTATGTCATGGAAAAATTATGGATTTTCGATTATAAAGTGGAAAATGAATAATTAATATATATGCAATACTTTAGATTAGTAAACTATTGCTTATATTGTCCTATTGCTCAGAAAATCAATTCCTCAAAATCCGGGAGCCAGCTGTTTAATAACAATTTATCCCCTTCCATAAAGATTTTCAAAAAATAAATGATCATTTTAGCCGACGGACTATGCCATGATCGATTGCTCGAAAGTAATGTGATTGATTGTTATTTCATTATAGGCCAGTCTCATTTTTTATACCCCCCATCGAATATATCTTCATATTCCAATTTTGTATAATTTTTAAAATAGTGCACAATGTCTTTTGATAGGGGATAATGATCCTCACCCCACCCCCTTCTTCCCCCACCCGTAATACACAAATCAGTATAATGATTAGTCAGTATGCCTTAGCAACTGCATACAATGTGGAAAATAATTAAACTTGAACAGAGGCTGCCCCTCAAACGGATTGCAAACTGACAGATGAAATCAATGACTGAACCGAACGCCGAGGTATTTATGAAGGATGATTAGTCCAGCTGATTCCAGGATAAAATTGAGTTTGCTCACAAGCTCTTTCTGTGAATGAAATGACGCGGTCTGATGATGCGCAGCTTGCAATCCTATACTTGAAAAGTAGTGAAGGTGCGCAGATTTTGGGAAATGAGGACGATAGAAATGGACTGAAGTGACATTTGAATTTTGGAGAGATTCTTATGTTGACGCACAATTATTATATATTTTTCGAATGTCACTCTTTTTGAGCTTGAAATCATCAATAGTTTATTCTATTATTAAACGGATTCTAAACTTTTATTTCGATGTTAATCGATAAATAATGAATATATATATATACTTGTTATAAATGTATTAATATATATATATAATAATATCATATATACCTATGTATGTATAAAAAAGACATTATATAAAATACATATTATTCACATATTTACATATTAATAAAACAGTAGAACTAAACTATGTTATATTTATAATTGGTTATAGAGGGAGGTGTTATTCATGTGATTCGTATGATAAAATGATATATTGTGATATTAGTTAGAAATAGCTGTACAATTTATTGCAGTACCTTTGAATTCATCCTATTTATCTATAACTTCTAAATACATGTTCATTTTCATAGCTACATACAGAATAATTTTGCGTACTGTTATTTATAGTTATTTACATATATAGCAGTCAATCTATAACAAAAACTCGAATCTATAACAAAAACAATACACCACAAACATATGTGAGGTCGTAATCCGAATCTTTATTAGCCACCAAATGCTGACTACGTTTTGTAATAATAAGAAAGGTGGGGGATAACTGTACATACTTATATATAGTTATGCATTTTTTTATGTACTGTACCCCACAAACATGTATTCTCATTATAATAACCAATAATAATTTGTTATAATAAAAAATGTTTACCACTTATGATTATAAGGCGCTTCGGGTTTCGACCACCTTGGTATTCCTGATGTTACCATTCGTCTAGATTCATAATTCCTCGACATACGCAAGTCGCAAAACATATAAAAATATTAACAATTTATAAAATTGTGAAGTTTGTTAAGAATTGAATAATAAATGGCAATATTCTATGTTATAATTAAAAACTAACCAGTCACCATAAAACATTAATTACTTTGTATCAATATATAAATCTGGAAGCGTTCACACAAAGTCAAGGTAGAGAGTTGGAATACAAAATAGTACTAATTATGTTTAAGTAAGGTTCAGTTTAATATGAATAAGTTTTTCTTATTATACATATGATTTAATATATCAATTATATTTTGATCATATTTTGACGTTTCTACATAGCTTATAGCCTATTTGCATTGAAATATATATCGATACAAGTCGTCTCAGAAAAAGTTGAACAATTTCAACTTTATTTTCGTCGCGTCACGGCACGCTTTGTGTAAATATGCTCACGGTAAAGTGTGTAGGTACTCAACTTTTTGCGGAACGTCGCGTCGCGTCGCGTCTTACTTGGTTGGCCTAAGATCTTATGATTTTAAGAGTAACAGTAAGAGATTTATATTATATTTGTAAGTAATACTAAAACTATAACCACAAGATATAAATGCATTCATCCTTTTATGTATTGACAAATAACTTCAATTTCAAAACAGTACGCCTACTTCATGGATTTCTATAAACATTTGCATATAATGAACCTAAATAATTTAAAAATCCATATTGGATAACATTTCTATTAATCCTATACTTAGTATTTCAAGCAAATAATAAAACTCAATAAAAAAGTTATCATTATAGTTTCCAAACAGTTTATTTTAAGAGAAGATAATTTTAGAAATTAATCTTTTGTAATCGCGATAATAGTTTATTTAATTTACAATCTAAATAAATCAATTATATGTTTAATCGTCACCCATGTCTAAATATAATTATTCTTCACTCGATATCTAGTTATTTTGAGTATCCTTAAGTTTAATTATTTGACACATTTAGAAAATTAAATGAAATGTTTGAAACTCGTTTTCAAGAGGCAAGAGCAAAATGCATCAATTAACATTCTGTATACCTACAGGCTGTATATGTATAAATACATTAATTATTAAATAAATTAAAATAATTTATCTATAAATTAAGAAGAAAAATGTAAATTGTGCACCGTTAACTGAACAATAACCGTTGCTGTCTTTAGTAGCTGATGATGTGTATATGTTTAGAGTTAGAAATCTAATTAGTATTTTTTGAGTAAACGATTAGAAGTTAGGCATTTTGAAGCTGAATATATTTTTTTTAATTGTAAGAAAATAATAAAAAAATAGTATCGATATATAAGTCCATGTAAGATGACGATAAAGAGAGAGGAGGAGAGAGAGAGAAAATGCAAAGGAGCACGGCGAAAGAGTGAACCAAATCACACTAATAACGATGGTGATTTTTGACTTTGAAGCTGTGATCCACTTGTCCTCTGAGTCGAGTGTGCCATTAAGCTATAACAAGGTTGTTTTTCACCCCATCAAGAAGGAAGATCAAAGGGAAAGAATTATACAGAAAGAAGAGAGAGATAGAGTAAGAAAGAGAGAGAGAGTGAGAGAGACAGAGAGAGTGAGTCAGATTGAGTGTGTGAGAGAGAAAGACAGATAGACAGGATACAGAATAAGAGAATGTGGGAGAGATAGATGAGTTATAAATTGAAAGAAACAACTATGTATTGATCTTTAAAATTTTCACTTCAACGCCAATTTTAATATTTTTTAAAAGCTGGTTTTATTCTACCATAATTTTTTAAATTTAAATAATATGTATTCTAGTGAAGACTTTCTATCGTATAGATTTGTTAGCGGTACCACAAAGGATGAAAAAAATCTGTACGTATGTCAGTATTATATCCGATGGTAAAATGATCCCATGAAATTCATTCAACGCCTCATTGAACAGTCATTTTTTTCCTGTTTGGGTATAAATGCTATATCCGTACTGTATTTTTCTTGGTTTCCTTAACACCACAACTCTATAGGGTATATCGTGAGTTAAAAAATGACAAACTTTTGATTGAATTATGTAAGCATACTAAAATGGCTTAGATTAAATGTCAAACTGTGCTTAATAAGGGGCCAAGAAACCCTGAAGCAAACAATATTATATGACACATTTTTAATTCTTTATTCAGTAGCCTATACGGTGAAATAGTTTCACTTTTTTGTTAAATTGCATTGAGGCACATCTTGTGACATTACTTTTTGTGTAAATACAGAATTTGGATATGTAACGTTAAAAGATCTTAACATTATTCGCTTAATTATTTCAATAAATGTTGATTATTGTTTATCCCTTTCAAGTTTAATTAATTGAGTCATTAAACTAGACTTTACAAATTAATTGTATATAATTGAACAAAATACAATAAAAACGATATTTTATTTCTTAACCACTTGAAGTTATTTATAATTCCAAATGATTAATTATTCATTCGTTACGTTCCGCAACATTTTTTCTTTATTTCAATTTAATTACATATCTTTGAAAAGTGAAACATAGACTAATCCTATCTAATTTACTAAAAAATAAAATTCCAATTTTACGTATTATTGTATTCGGTTGAGATATGTTTGAGACACAATCAAGAAAATAAAAAAAAGCTGAATATATTCATGGAGAATAGTTATTTTTTATTTATTACCTATTGAAATGATGCACCTAATTTGTTGTAAGATTATATTATCAGCAAAATATCCCTGTGAATTGCTATAAGTACGCTTATTTTTAAAAACATGTATGAATATTTACAAAATAATATTTTTTATAATTAGCTATTCAATTACGCGATCACTTATGCAAAAAATGAAGTGAAACGTTTTCAAGTCAGAATATCTATAGTTGACAGTATTAAAGCAGAGAACTGTTGGCATTATGCTAACATAATGAGTCTATATATATATATATATATATGCTAGATAGGGATTTAAAATATGTATGAATAGTATATAACATAATACGTTGAATTTGTTTTTGCATTTGATAATTTATTAGCTATGCAAGCGATTGTGTTCATTGTAGAGGAACTGGAGAGGGATGCAAAAACAGATTCAGAGGTAGAAGGAATATTTCTACCTGACAGTCACTGCTGCTTAGAAGAGAGATCCTGAAAGAGAAATTTCAGTTGCTCATTATGCTTCATAAACCATAAAAGATCCTGACTATAATAGGCCTAAATCCAACTGGCTCGAGACTTACTAGTATAATAGAAGGCATCACGACATGAAGGGTTTTGATGGAACTGTAGTTTATTATTCATGACAGGTATATCAATCTCCCGAACCAGGCTCAACTCGTTCGAGTTCCTTTGACAATATTTCTCTGTATGGTACCCTTAGGTATTGCCTTTGCGTTCAGTTTTACTCCTTCAGCGAATCTATGCGTATCGTCTACTGTTCTTTTTTATTGTTTAGATTTTGTGTTACTTGTGTATCGATTCATTAGTGGTTTGTTGGAGGTAGTGAGGGGTGGAAGAGAAAAATGATTATTATATTTGTTACTTCGTTAAAATTGCAATTTACGCAAGCCTCACATTTTCCTCCCTTACCTTGTCCTGTAGCCTATCTGTCCTTTATAAATTATGCTGCTTCTGTTACAATATGCATTTTGATGTTGTAAATCGGTCCAAAGTTTAATAAAAAAGCTGTCCTTCGCATCATTTCCTCGACGTATGGTTGTACAAAAATGTTTGGTTGTAGAGCTATTCTTCCAACTTGCATTTTATGATAACTTCAATCTCTATGTTTTCTAACTTATTTTTTTTCATTATTTATTCTCTGTATAAAGTTAGAATTATATTTTTCAATCAGAAAAAACTTCAGAGTCTCTTTCTCTCTCTCTCTCTCCTTCTCCCCCCCTCTCTCTCTCCTTCTCCCCCCTCTCTCTCTCTTCTTTATAGACAGGAGTTATAGGAAGATAACTTTTCTGAGCAAAATGAACTTATCGTGTTGGAAGTGAAAAATCAAATAAATTTCGAGTAACTATATTTATCATCGAGTTAAATTTTTTGCCATTAAAGATAAGACGCAAGTCAGTGTGCTACAGGAAGATAGTACATTTAATGAGATGAAAACAAATGGTGAACAAATGGGCTTTTTAGGAGAGCTTGATTATAATCAATACAGTATATGTTAATGTGATGATTTTGGTAATAATAACTTTGCAATCTTAACATTGCAATTCATTTTTTGGATGAATCGATGTTATTGATTTCAGTATAGTATATAAAGTTTATTATGTTTATATTCCATGAATATTTCTAAAACGTTTAGTTAACTATTTCGTTCTGTTTCACAGCATATAATAACAGCCCGCATTTGATCAGAAAGGTTAAATTAAAAAGATGCTTCGATTTTGGTTGAGCAGTATTTATTTAATTACAGAATGAACTACAAATGAAAACGGTTTACAAAGCGATTCAACCAAATCTTCGTAAACATTTATAAATATCTCATTTATTATTTTAGTAAATATGAAAATATATAGTTAGTTTTTTCTTAGGTGATGCAATAAATATCACTACAATAAGGCATATTTTAAAAATAAAAAAATTGATTAATAATAAACCTTTTTAAATAAATATTTTTGGTCCAAGTGTGTCCATGTCATAAAAACGATGTTAATAATTATAATAGATTATATAATATCATATTATAATATTAATGGAATATTAAAATCATTAAATATCGACCAATTTGTGTATTATTCAAAAAATTATACAAATTGGAAAATTACAATATGTATATATTTATGTATTTTTTAATTTGATAAATGATAATGTCATTTGTATAGTTGAAATTTCAAATTAATTTGCGGAATAATAATTTTTGAATGACAGTCGATTAAAAATGTGTAAAAATTTTACCCTCTACCCTTCATCCCACTATCCGATCTATTTCAACTTTATCGCTAGACTAATTAACTTTTAATCCTAAAAAAATATTATGACAAAAATAGAGAGATTAAAATCTGTAGTAAATATTCGAAGAAATGATTTTTTTTTAATTCAAAGAAATCTTAGAAAATTTGTATTGATATTTTCAGGCACATTTAATATCTTTATCACATTTTACAAATAATACTTATAGATTTGTGAAACATAATATGATAATTCATAAATATCAAAATACATAAATGCATTGTGTTTTTAATTGAATAGCATAGATCCATACAATTTTTTAAATCTATTTGTTAAAAGAAAAAATGAATATTATTAAAGGAACTGAATTAGAGCAAAAAATAAAACTTAACCCATCATTCTCATCCCAGAAAAGTATCTTAGTTGATGACGTTACTGAGGTCGTTTTATAAAATAGAATAAATTAATTTTTTAGCCAGTGATTGGAATTTTAAAAAACATTCTAGATGTTTATTAAATCTATATGTATATAATAAAGGAAAATTAGGATGTTGTTTACACCTCCCTGTGTGGTCCTCTTCTTGATTAATATTTAAAACAAACAATAAATCACACTATAGAAGTCAAACATTAAAACCATACAATCTAAGCATGATCATTTGAAGATTGCTTACTAGGAGATTAAATAAATGTATTGATTAATATATTAACTAACTAAGTTTTTGTTTACTTTTTATAGGCCACATTTAGGCATGTTTGTCAGGGTGATTTGTGTCTCACATTTTTATTTAAATAAAACTAACGTATTTTGAGTTTAACTGTCATTCCGTAAGTGAATTGAATTTATTGGTCGATAAAAGTATGAGTTTTAATGTCTCTCAATAACTGAATGTAATTAACTGCACAATTTCATTTAAGGAATATACCATTGTTATGACACTTAAACGAGACCGCTGCAGATGCCGCAATAGTGTCGTTAGAAACTATAAGGAATATTTATCTTTATATTGAATTATTCAAATAAAGATAGATTTAAAATGCTTTCATTTATGGAGATTCATTTATGGTAAATGAGGATGTTAATATCTTAGAATTTATAAGAATTTCAGAAGAATACATTATAGCAGAAAATATTAATAATCTAGATTTTGACAATTGACCATATATAGTAAAATATAAAATAATGCAAATTGTTAACAAAATGTGCTTAATAAATCTTCCACATCAATAAATCTTCCACATTAGAGGACGGGACGGTTTTGAAACAAACAAATTATGTCGTTATGCTTTTAAAATATAAACAGTATGTAAAACCAATTTCAGCCTGTTTTACGTATTTGAAAAGAAACGCTCTATATTTAGCCACGTGTTCAACTGCTTATCAAATGCTTTTCAGTAAAATGTCAGGGTACATGTTAATTATAGCCAGCAACTGTCGTATAAACATGTTCTACATAGATTCGTTTGATTTATAGGCTATATCAGCAAAACTCATCCGAAGATGCTCATCTGAAAAATGGAATTATTCGTAATTTCTTCAATATTTAGAGCGCATACAGTTTTAGTGAAGGACTAATAAGGAGACTATTAAAATCTATTTATTTTTAGCACTTATTTATCTTCAGTAATTTACTGTAGTTAACTGAATAAGTAGAAGTAGCATAAATAGATAAGTAGTATTCATGAATATGTAGAGGTAGTATAAATGAATAAGTAGAAGTAGCATAAATGAATATTTTATATTTCATTCTTCATTTGTTACATATTTCATACATTTAATATATTATTCTATTATAATATAATAACATATCTATTACTGTCTTTTATTTCAATATTTTAGTTGAGCAAAAAAGAATTCCTTATCGACTAACAGATGTGTCTAGACATTAATTATGAACATAATATAATTAAAATTTATCTAAAAAAATAAATTAAATTAATAATTATATTTATGTAGCTATAGACAGACATTAATGACATTAGCGAATAGGAAAGTAATCTACAATTATAAATTGTTTATTTTATTATTTTATAAAAACCAAATTACAATGAAGAGAATAAAAATTACATTATAATTGTTTGTTTATAAAATATTAATTTCTGAAGTTTTTTTTGTGCTAATGTAGACTATATTATACAAACAAAATTAAACATAGTAAAGAATATTGAACGAGATTTGTCAACTTTTAAGTGTAATTTAAAATTAGCAACAGGTTATTTTTAAATTTTGCTTTTGTAGACTGGATTTCTACAAAATATATTATAATAATGATGTTTTTACTTTACTGTAGCAAGATCTGATCTGGTAACAATTATTTATTTGACTATGTATATTAATACAAGGAGGGTTTACTAATGAAGTTTCTGAAAGTTAACGATACAAAAATTTATCTCGGAAAGTCTTGTGTGTTGTAAAATTATTGTTTTCCTTAAATAACATATTATAGTTGTTATGACACCAATCAATTATTGAAATCATTTTATTTATTTATAGGAATTATTTTTGTATTATATGTAGTTTTACTATGTTTTAAATTACAATGCATTCGTTGATAATAATCAGCGGGTATTTAAGAGGCTTTATATTAAGTTATACGAGTTATGTATTTCATGTTTTTTATTTCTATAACCTATATTCGATAATTCGATCTATTTATGCTAAGAGAAGAAAATTTGCAATTTCAAATGCTTATGTATTGAACCAGATTTATGTCTTTCTCAGTCTCCAAGAGATTTAATTAGGATCGCTATCGGAGGGATTTTATCTTCCAATTCTGCGCTGATCCATTCATGCTCATCCAAGCCTCCCTTGTTCATTTAATCGTTCTATTTTCTTTCTTTTTTCTCTTTCTACCTCTCTTTCGTTTCTCTTTGTTTGTTATCTTTGAACAACGTGAAAAATGTTGTAATTTAATTTATAACTATCTACTTTTTCACAAATATAAAATATTATTTTTTAATTTTAAACAGTTAAAAGCAAAAATTAAATAAATAATTATAATAAGACAGAGGCAGTTTGTCGAATTTTTCTATTTTAATATTTTGTTATAAATAAACTGTTTACTAGTTTTAAACATGTTTAACTTTTGAAAGTTATCTATTATTTTATAAGTATTGCTAATATGAATTTATATATTTATACATCGTAATAATCTAAGATTATCAACATTCACTGAAAATATATATTTTTTAATTGAGATTATAAGTGATATATACACATAGTTTCTCAATCGCCAATTGTTAATTAGAGAGTGATATGGTAATAATGTTTTGGAAACATTTGGCATAATAACATAATAACATATCCACAAATATTTAAATGAATAATTAAATAAGCTAAGTTTGTTTAACAAAAAAAATGTCTATTAGTTTTATCCCACGTTTCATCAACTTTTGATTTCTTTTATAGTTACATTTCAAATAACTTTTACATATAAATAAAGAAATAGTTATTCTTTAATTGAAGTAGTGCATATTTTAATTAGGATTAGCTGGTCTTACACTGTATTCATAGTACATATACAATACTGTATGCATACGATATACACTGTATGCATACGACATACACTGCATGCATAGGACATTACCTGAATGCATAGGTAATGTTGCCAATAGTATTGGGCAGATCTACCTGTATGTAGTAAAGCAATTCGCAAACATAAATTGGGTAAATTCCTATAATGAGCAATTGTATGTGTATTTAAATATAATAAAAAATAATGTAAGATTGTGACATATGTGAAAATCTTTCTGATATGTGCGATAGATTCGGGTTTCTGATCAATACGATAGACAATAACGAACACTAGCTTTAAATATTTAACTATTTTTTATGGCCTGAGCTTAAACTTGATTCAATATTGCATGCATCGCACACGTCAGTCAAATGGTGCCACATTTCTCCACATCAGGCAAACCAATTCAGTGCTGGGTGCCGCAGGAGTTCACCAAGGCCTGGGAGGAGTACGCTGAGAACGTGTGCTGGGTGTCCAACACCTACTTCCTCCTGCCCGACGAGAAGATCCCCACCGACAACTTCGACTTCTCTAAGGTGCGCTACATTGGCTACTATCAGTGGGTGGCTATCGTGCTGGCAGGACAGGCCATGATGTCCTGGGTGCCCCACCTGGTCTGGCGGGTAGGCGCACGGCGCCTCCCTCTACTCCTCAAGTCGGCCCGGGAAGCCGCCATCCCCGACCGGGAACTGCGCATGAAGGCGGTATCTTGCCTGGTGTCCGCCCTGGAGGAACAGGCCGAGTCCCAGTCGAGGTTTCGGCGCATTAAAAGTGTTTTTAATCGGTGCCTGTGCGGCATTCCACCGGATGCCAGACTTACCAGTCTCTTCTTCATTGTTCGCGCCCTTTTTATTGCCAATAGTATTGGGCAGATCTATCTGATGAAGCGGTTTATAGGCACCAACTTTACCATGTTCGGTATTCAGGTCTTCTACGATCTACTCGCTGGAAGGGAGTGGGAGCACTCGGGTCATTTTCCCAGGGTCACCTACTGTACAATTAAAGTGCGGAAAATGGGACCAATTCGTATGGCAAGGTAATCTACAAAACGTGATTATATCTTTAAATAAACATATGCGCATACATGAATATAAGCATTAGAAAATATTGAGCACTGAACATTTAACTAATAATACTTGATTGAGGTGACAATGTTCTGATATAGAATCAGAGATTTTGGGAAGTACCTTAATAGCATATTTTAAATGATGTTATTATATTTCTATATTAAGCTGTAAAAATGAAAGAATACATATAAAGTAAAATCATTAAGCGAAAAATGTATTAAAATTCATCATAAAACATTAAAAAACAATATATTTTAATACAATTTTTTTATAAATGCTAAATAGATACTTAATTAATAACATTTATGTTGTCGTAAAATTTAGTCGCAGTAATTCACTTCCTACGTAATTACAAAACTGATTGAAACACTAATTGTCCATCTAATGAATTGGTCAATTTTTAAAAGGCATAAATCTCTTTTTAATACAAGAGCAATGTTACCAACACTTTTGATATTGATTATTTTATGAACTAAAAACTTTTTTGCATGATTCAGAAAAATAGAATTTTTTATTTAGTTAGCAATATCTATAATAATCTAGTTAATTGTAGAAATGCTCTTTACCTACACCAACAAATAATATGAAATTGTAGATAGTTTGGTTATTCGATGTATACGTTTTATTAAGTAGGAATACATGACATGTAAATTATTGATCGTGTGATCTATAAAAAAATAACTTATGACCTACATATATGTTGATATTGTTTTAAACACTGCATTATTTTAAAATTATGAGTGTAATCATACCCAGTAATAAATCAATTAAATATGAGAAAAATCAGTTTTTTTAAGATTAAAAATTTTTATAAATAAAACGAAAGTATAAAAGAAGTATACACGTTAAAAATATAGTTGTCAGTATAAAGTACAGCATAAAAATGTTATCATTGTTAAAATTATAAGACGTAGGAAAATGCAGGAAAACTCGCCCTGATTAGAAGATAACCGTCAAATCATTTTGGAACACAAACTTTTATATTCAATGAATGGTATAAGGTTATTTACCTATTATAGTTCATTCTTACATTCTTACATTGTTATAGCATTTACAAAATAAATTAAAAAAAATTACAACAAAAAAGCGGAAACAGTATGAATGATACATTTATATTTTTCATGAAGATGTACAGTTAGATAAAATAAAACAATTTAGTAAACTAATAAAAAGTCACAAAACATTATAAATTTTCAGATATTTGACATTATTTAATAAAGGTTTGTGAGAAACAATTATACTTCTTTCATAATTAAACATTTCAAAATTTAAAATGTAATATTTTTGATATTTAAAAAATTAAAATATGAAATTTTATAAAAAATATATTATTATTAATACTTACGAACAAAGTTGATATATTGAAGCTTTCTAATATACATATTACTAAATATTTTTAATTTATGTACTAAAATAGCTAAAGCATATACATATGTAACTACTTTTGTTACAGTACTATACATAAAGGTTTTAAACCAGCGCAAGTTATTTCTTTAAAATGTTTAACTATGGTATAATTTGTTTATAAGTAAAGACATCTCTCTAATTTTAACATGTGTACACTGAGTTAGCTTGAATTAAGTGTTCAAATCTTTCAAAATGAGAATTTTGACAAACATATAAATAGGCAATTTGTGTTATTTTAAACAACTTATTCAAAATTTCATAATTACTCATTTATTTTATATACTATATTAAATAGACTATATTTATAGTACAATAAAATTGTTTGTTATATTTATATTATATATAGTTTAATAACATAAATATTTCACCATTTACACATGTCTACATATTTTCACAAGTTATCCATCACATGCATCATTTTTGTTAAGAGAGAAAATATTGAGTACGTCCATACCATTCAATTTTACACGTAGATTAGACATTATGATGTATGCATGAAATTTACCACACAAAAGTTAAATATTTTTACTTAATTCATTAATGAAGAATATTTCTACCTGAACATTAGATTGGGTTGTTTTATCTTCAATCAATATAAAATTTTGCGTAAAAAATTTTATATGAAAAGAGAACTATATAAACAAAAATTATATCTTCTAAAGGAAGTAAGCATAAACCATATTGTCACAATGCCATGAATGGTCCACCATACATTTTGTTGGCGTTTGCTCCAGTTAAAAGAAATCAAGTGAGCAAAGGCAACAATACGAAGTTCGAATGGATTTCCTGTAACCATTCTAACATAAAAGACTGAATGAACAGTCAGACCTTGCAACTAGTCTCTCTCTCTCTCTCTCTCTCTCTCTCTCTCTCTCTCTCTCTCTCTCTCTCAATCTCTCTCTCTTTATTAAACAGAAAGTTTATACAACAGTCAGGGGTAAAAAAAGCCATTTGATGAATTGATTGGAATTATTAAAGAAATGTTTCAAATACCGACGTTTTGCTTGGGAAGGTATAGCTGCATATTATGTGTACTTGGAACTTGGAATGACGGTTTGTTTTTATTTGCTGAACATTTTCGAGAATCTGTATACTGCCTTAGATTGACTGACACAGTTTATAATTGAACGTCCCAGTTTGTCGTCCCGTCCCAACTTAAACCTTGTTTTTTTTCTATATAATATAGTTTCTATGGAGTCGTTAGTGCATTAATTTCTATGTTGACGTTGTTCTAATACTGGGATAAGTTTTTAAATAGTTAAATTCGACATAGTATTTATTTATTAATTAATGTTTTTTTTTAAATTTTTCATTTTATGAAAAGAAGTTAAATATTTAATCTTTAATATACACCTGTTAAATGGATGTCGGATAAGCTGTATACAGTCTTTATTTTATAAGTATATAAATATATATTTTTTTATTTGCTTCAATTGAAATGGATTGATTTAATATCTAAAAAAATTGCTTAATTAATTATAATCAAAAACTGATATTAAGGCATATTCTAAAACGAAATTTATATGAACATAATAAAATCAATATTGAACTTATTATATTATTGATTTAAAATATGTTTTATCTGTTTAGAGCCATAAGTAATTTAAGGCTTCATTGAGTTTATCTAAGACGTGTGTAATAATGGTTCGCAAAGTTTTTATGTATTAATCCCCTTAAGGTTTGTTTTATTTGAAAAGGACATATTTAGTTTTCACGAATTGCGTGTTTACTTATTATTCAAAATTTTTATATTTTTCATTTAATATCTAATATTTTTAAGTTAGAAATATTGTCCATTTTGAATCTGTCTGATGATAATAAAAAAGTAGCAACTAACTGTAGTAAATTTAAATTCATAAAGTGATTATTATTTTATTAAACAGTAATTATAATATTAAATTATTAAAATATTCTTCGATATGTTACTTAGTTTACTATTATTAATGAATCATAAACGTTGAACTATATAATTAAACAATACTAAAACAATAAAAATACTTGAGTTTTATATATTTTTTCTGGGAAATGTAAAATTGAACAGATTAACTTTCCAATACTTGATTATTGGTTATATTATGCAATATTTGGTAATTTTACATCTTCAAAGATAAATTACATATTTTCAGCTGCTTAGGATAATAACATCTATGCGATACATTTTAGTTAAGTTTGTGAAAATATACATAGTATATAAAAAAATCGTGATAATTATCGTGATATGTATGGCTAAATGTATTATTTATTTCAAATGAATCGTGTATCGTAAATACTCCACATTTTGAGGAAATATTGAAATTGTTATGCAAAATAGAAAGATACGCATATTTTTTACTGTCAAAAAGACAGAGAGAGTGTGTGATCAGGTGCAAGAGGGGTAAACACCGGCTAAAAACTATATTATATATTGTGAGTGAATTCAATTAGTTGACAGTCATAAACCAGAAGCGGAGAGTTGATCCTGCAGAAAAGTGCCAGTAAGAAAAAGAAGTAAGAAGCCATAACTTGAAGAGGAAGGTTGTTCAGAAGATGCCAATGATTAAATAATCATGAGCTTGTAAGAGAGTTATTTGTAGAGGCATGGAATGCTTGGAAGATCCCTATAATGGTAAGATACAATCTGTTGTGGCGGTAAATAATTCCAGAGCTTGTCAAACATGGGTTGTTGTGATGTAATATCGGTCATCAAGATATTCTTGATGAAAAAATTTTTCCGGTTCTTTGAGTAAGCTAGGCTAATAGCTGTGTTTTATTCCTTCATTATTAGTAATACATATATAACTATACAGGTTGACTGAGAAATGTTAATTGATAAAAATCAACAAATATTAAATATATGGGCAATAATTAGGAAAATGTAATGTTATTGATTTAGTCAGCTCATTCGAATAATTTCCAAATCTGTTAACAGAATAAAAAATTGCTACTTCAAACATTTTCCGAACTAAACTTTAAAAATTAAAACTAACATTTTAATTTAGTACAATACAAATGTATGTAATATTATAACTTACAACTTTGCGAACATTGCAAACCTTGCGAACATATTATTCGACTATTAAAATAACAGATAACTATTACAAATTCTACCCTTGTTTATTAAACCATTTAGTTTTAATAGTTTCACCTTAATATCTGCGACGTACACACGTACACAAGTCGCCATAGTGTGAAATCCGATAAACTAGCTACCTTTATTTAGTAAATATTATATATCACAAAACTACTATTTCTCCAGTGGCGTCTCTGAAGTATCAGTTTCTTTTGTGTATATTGTTAACAATAGGTCATCTAGTCTTTCATTACGACTAATTGATAGAAATGAATATAACATTTAATGATTTACTTTAATTTATTAAGAAAAAGTTGATATCTATATTATTTATAATTGTTGATTTATGACGTGTACATATAACGTTTAAAATGTGCTGATATTTAACATGAAATCTTAAGCATTATAGTCTGCATAAATCGAACTTAGACAATCCAAAAGATTTTAAGGAAAATCATGCTGCTTCAACCATTACCCATAAATGTTATTTAATTTTATGTGAATTATATTATAATATTAAGACATATTAGCACAACTTTTCCAGTTAATGTTGACGAAAAAAAAATAATTAAAAAAAAATTAGGATAACATATTTAAATAACGTTTCAAAGGTCTGTCAGTAAAGTTTTTTAAACGCATGTTAGTGATACATTATTTTTTGTATGAATAATTAAGATTAATAGGATTAGGATGCCATTTGTCTCGCCACTATTAGATAACATATGTCAAAATATATAAAGTATGTTCAATAATGGGAAATATTCTAAGTAGCCCCTATTACATAGATATTTTTTGAAAAAATAGGATACTACAAATATTTTCTGTCGGATACGTTAACTAAACAATGTAATTAACTATTTAATAAAAAATATCCTTTTAAACCAATAATCTGCTTATTAGAAACTACTAAGGATTAACTCATGCAACCTCGTGTGAAAGTTTCGTAAGTTTGCCAACTTTTTGTGGACGTAATTGTTAACATGTTTCAAGATCAATGCTTTTAAATTGTCCAAAAAAGAAGGTATGTTGATATTTGTAAACAAATACTTTAATATTTGTAAAGAAATAACTGAAAGACATATACAAAACTGAACATAACAAATAATAATCTTGGCTAAACTATGCAATTTGATATATTTAATTAAAAAAGATGCCATACTATTTTTACACGAATGATTGAAAAGTAATACTGTTAACAGTGAATTTATTCCTATATGGGGCACAAATATCCGGTGTAGTTCGAATCAGTACATTTTTTGAGGATAATGATCTTCACTTCATTAAATGAACACATCAAATTTAAAATATTGGCTCGAAAATATTGACCATAAATTAATTATGTTATCATTAATTTATTTTGCATGTAAATGTTTAGTTCACACCATATGTGCTATTTTTTATTTTAATAATCAACACAATTTACTGCATAAATTGAAAACAATAAAAGCTGTAATAGAGCCAAGGGGAGATGGTACGTAGATCAATGTTGCGAAATTGATCATCCATCTAGAACGACATAATAAATCATGACAGTTATGTGAGAAAGTCAGAGATGACACCTCAAGAGTACCAAAGTCAGCATTATTGAACATATACAGGTCCAGCTATCAATCGGGAACATGTTTTTCATGAGAAATAAAAAAAGTTGATTAAGCGTAAAGGGCGGCTGAAGTGATTGAAATAACTCCAGAATGGAGACTACATAGAAACAAACATCAGAAATGTGTAATCATTCCAGATGAATTAGCACAGTTTATATTCATTACTTTTGGAAAGAAACCCCGAGCAACAAACTGCACTGAATTCTGAACTATTATCCTAATGAGACATTCTATGAAACTACTTCTAAGAATTATTCTTGACAGATATGACAGAAAGGTAGAGAAAGAAATTAGCGACAACTAATCAGACCTTCGACCAAACTATAGGTACGTGTTAAGGCATTTTTAAGTTACGCACAAGCATGGAACGTTATGTTTTATGGAAGTTCGAAAACCAGCGTATATATTTGTTTTTATTAATATGAAAAAGCATTTGATCGTAATACCATTGCATTTGCAATCATAGCAATTCCTTGACCATCTGGGTTGTAACTCAATTGATAATAGAATAATCACAAATTTATATTGGCATCAGACAGAATCGATTAGAACAAACGACGCACGGAACAAACTTTCCCTATGAAGAGAAGCTTTCGGAAAGGATGCCTGTATAAATATAGAAATTTGGGAAAAGTGACAAAATATCAATATTTTTCGACATGTCGATGATACAGAACATATTGCGGATTCAGAAAATACATCACAAATTATTGTAGATTCTGTCAGAGAAGAGAACGAACACAGTGGCCGGGCTAAGAATGAATATAAAGAAGACAAAGTCAATGATTGTGTGCCGAGATGAGACACCAAATTCAAATATTTGTACCTAGATAAACAGAGAACAATTTTAAATGTTTAAATACTTGGTTTAATTGATAAGAGACGACGGTCGTTATGTATTCGAAGTAATAAGTTGAATAGAAAATGAGCAGAGTTTGCGTTCATCTGTTGAAGGATGCAAGAGTTAGCGCTCATTTGTTGAAGGATGCACAGAGGTTGCGTTCATTTTTGAAAGATGCAGAGTTTGTGTTCATTTTGAAAGATGCACAGAGTTTTCGTTCATCTGTTGAAGGATGCACAGAGTTTGCGTTCATCTATTGAAGGATGTGTTCTCATCAAGAATATTAAATATTCATCTACTTGTATAGACCGGCAAGACATGACATTCTTTGAAAACTGATATTTACTTCTGATACATGGACAATGTATAGAAACGTAGAAGATAACATCGATGCCTTTGAACTATGGATACATAGAAGAATCATTTAGGAAGTGATAATACTTAGTATTTTGAACAGATTTTGAGCAGAATGATGGAATGATGGATTACGGATAATCGCAGAAAAGTCTGCTGATAATGGAATACATGGACTAACAACAGGACAACCCTGTGAGGAACAATGTTTGCAAACTGTGTACACCACATTTGTAACAGAGTTGTAAAGGTCTGAACGAAAACAGCCATATAACTAAATTTTAAAATAAATCTATTTAATTATTTTTGTTTACATGTAACTGATTACATTAATTAATATATAATCTTCCAGTGCATCTTAAGTTTTCAGTTCCTATTCCTATACGTTATTTATACATAAATTCCTAATAACTAAAAAATTAAGTCGGAAATGTGAGCCAAGATGTAATACTCTCAAGGGTATGGCGAATTAGCGGAAGAATTATAATTAACATGATTTAAACGTTACAAAATGTTTCCTCCTTAAATTATAGAAATAATGTACTATTCTTATTAAAATTAACGACCACATGATACTAATTTGAGAGGCACAGAATACCGAATAGTCTGATCTACTAATAATAGTAACAACGTTACGTACAATTACTCGAGTTTATAAGACAACAAAACATCAATTTGATTGATAATTGACGCCAGTAATTAATTCATCGCTCATAATATCAAATTATGTGTCGTATTACAATTGCGTCTACATCTATTCGAGTCTAGTCTGAAAGCCAACATTAAAATGAATTACATGCGGTATTAAAGTATTTAACGGGAACATTATAAGCAGCTAGATGTGACTACTCAAATTATACTCTGTCAAATTATACATTCAAGATTTCAATTTGGAAAACATTATGTGATACAATTTTTTTTAGTATAGTATGGAAAAAAATCAAAAGTTCAATTAAACATGTAAATGTTAAAGAGTTATTGTCCTTTTGGATTTTGGCAACCAACACGTTTCTACGTGCTTCTACGTGTGTCTACGTGTGTCTACGTGTGTCTACGTGTGTCTACGTGTGTCTACGTGCTTCTACGTGTGTCTACGTGTGTCTACGTGTTTCTACGTGTGTCTACGTGTGTCTACGTGTTTATACGAAATACTAATAATTAGTGATGTGTTTATTGTTAGCTTTTTCTCAATTGTTAAGGTTGCATAATAACTTAAGTTAATGAATGCTGAGAAATATAAATTACTTAAGTAGTTATCATAAATAAAATTTGCATATATATGGTTACTTTTATCCTAATGCGTGATTTAACTGTTATTCAATATTCCATTATATTTTTACTTTTTCACAATTATTATAAATATGTCATTAATTAAACATGAAGTCTGCTAAATGATGGGTACTATAACATTGTGGAACTTTAGCTCAATAATACAATTGTTAATCAGTTAAACTTTTGTGAGCGTAATAATGAAATTCACATTTTCATATTACACTCGTCTACACACCCAACAAACATAAGTGCGCGTTGAAAATCTGCATATTTCATATATATGGATAAATTTTTGCTAAACTAAAATATTATAAAAATTATATATTATGAATAATTTAATACGAATAAATTCTTTTTGATCGAAATATTAATATTATAGGTGTCAACTTGGTTAATTGCATTTTTTATTATTTGTATACATAAGAATGGTTGCAGCAAATACTGTGCGTAAAATGGCATTGATTTTGTTCGATTTCATTTGTCATCGAAAATTAAACTGAATTGTTATTAAACTAAATAAACCAATAATATCAGGAATTATTAACTATATGTCAAATTATTAGCTGTATAACTTTGAATGTCAAAATCGGATTCTTAAATGAAAATAATACACATTTTCAAATAAAATAAAATTGACATCATTACTAAAATCTAGGTGAGTAGCAAACAAAAAACCCCTAAACAATTACATGTTAGTGAAAAACAAAAAAATTATAATATGTTTTTATTAATGCGACTTTCGTTTGAACACAATTCAAAAACTTGGCATAAGGCGGATTTAAATATATAATAACTTCGTTTTATAGAATATCCGCTTAATCTACTGTTGGAACTTACTCTGTCAGACGAAAAAGTTTAGAAAAATCTATAAACTAAATAATATGATAAGAACAAAGCATAACGGTTGACATATTTCCCCTTCTGCTTTGAAGTTCAAATGAATCAATAAAGTTATTAATTATGTACTCGCTGAAAATGAATAGCAGTTCTGCATCACACATTTTAGGGGTCAAGATATAGAAAATAAATAGTAGTATATATTTGGCAGAAGGCCAGTTTTAAGGCGACACAAGTTTTTCTTAATTGCCGAAAAGGATGATTATAGTTGTTCCACTTCACTTCTTTCTCTATCAATTTCATCAATTTACAACCTGTAGTTAAATCGATGTGTGCGGCATGTTGTCTAAGGTTAGCAAACCACAAATTTTCAGTCAAATTTCTAATCAAATTACTATGAGGTAATAAGCAGTTATATAAGAATTAGAATTAGTCATGGAGCAGTAGTTAAATAAGTTTGAATATGTTTTGTCAAAATTTCCACGCTATTAAATTTTATAATGGTATGTAAATTTAATTTGATTTGGAAGCCATAATATTGTTATCCACTAATGTATTATTTGTTTTATAATTACTGGTTGCATCGAAAATAATTTTTTATATTTATCTTTTGGACAATAATATGCGTAACTATTGCAACTACCCTATAAATACCTTTGTAGGGGAGCAATTTGGACGACACTTGCAACGTTAATTTATTAATGATACCTTTTAAGTATATTTGAATATCTAAAATTAGACAGAATATAAATAAATTAAACCAACAATAAATTAATTTATTCAGCAAAAGTTTGTGCAATCGCTGCTCTCCTATAATAATATTAAAAGGCATTGGATATGTGTTATAAATATTGTGTTTAAGTATAAAAATGTTGTTGTTATAATTTATTCTAAAATATGAAATTCTTGGTATAGCTACATACTTTTAATACAAAAATTATAGATTGCTTAACTAAGGGCAGGTAGAGGTAGCCTATTTGCTTATTTACAAGTGATTTGAGTTCTGGTTACCTTTTTAAAAATATATACAAATATAGTTTGTATATTAGAATTTACGTAAACTTTTATAAACAAGCATACATACACCTACATTTATTTAGTACAGTATATATATTATACTTTTTTTATATATATATATATATATATATATATGTGTATGCTACCCATATATGCTTACCTCCTACTACTACTGCACAACACCCCCCCTCTTCAGCTACACCCTCCAGTGCGTCTTGCCCATCAATAACTTCATCGAGAAGGTGTACATATTCCTCTGGTTCTGGTTCATTATCCTCGGCTCGCTGACCACACTGAGCACCATCCAGTGGGCGGTCAACACGATTCTGCCCATCCGACGGGTCGCCTACGTCAAACAGTACCTCAAGGCCCTGCGGATGATCTCGAGCACCGAGGAGCGCGACTGCTCCCGCTTTGTAAATAACAGTCTCGGGGCCGACGGGGTTTTCATCCTCCACGTCGTCTCCAAGATTGCCAGCGATCTGATCGCGCTGGATGTCACCGCGACTCTGTGGAAGAACTACCGGCAGGCCAAGATAACCGGGACAGAGGAGGATGTGAACAGACTGTTGGAGACTATGAACCGGGGGTCCAGTGTTGTATAGGGAACCGTAGATATTTAACTGTGGCCCGTGATTAGATAGGCTGATGATTATATGTGTTACATTAATGTAGGCGCAAAATCCGTCAATTGAGTATATGTATTTTTCAAGGACATTGCCTGTTTTTGGAATAAAATAATAATATTTATTATTTTAAAAAGAAGAATTTTGCTAAAATTATACTGTTTAAATGACTAAACCTATTATTTGCATTTCTCTTAAATTGTATAAACTGCATATATAAAATTAATTAAATTCAATGGATATTTAATTGCCATTTTATGGAATAAAATATTGATCCATTTTATATGATCTATGAATGAATTGCTTCTAGATTAACGAAACAATGATATTGTGTTTTATATTATAAACATCTACTAAACACAAATGAAATCAGTATGATATATATATTTATTTATTGATTTTGACATTAAATCATAATACTGCTATCTTAGGTGTATTCTTAGCAAACACATAATATAGCCTAGCTATCTTATCTATGGTTAAATATCTATGTATAGGAAGGCTTTCAATAATTCTGCAGAATGGAATGACTTGTTAGTTAGATTTTCAATTATATTTTATTTCTGCCATAGAGCACTCCCTCTCCATTTTATTATGTTTTTTCTCTGATTCTCATATATATATATATGTTTTATGAAGTATAAATATTGCAGTTTCTATAAATACAAAACTACGTTATGCAAATTGTGATTCACAATATACATGCTACATCTTTGAATGTGAATTTTGTGGTAATGACCCAAGTTGACAAAACGCAGACATCTGTGAATAATGCATACTACACGTATATTACATTATGTTCCTGCTTTATACATGTGTAAATAATTTGTTTAGCAAGCAGTCAACAGATACATATATCACTGTTATAACATGAACCATAAATCTTCAAGGCCTCACGTTATTTATAATACATTCGAGATTAACGAACGCCTTTGAAGAAGTAACAGTTATACTTCCTTAAAAGTATAGAAAGAAAACTTGATTTTAAATAATACTTCGATTTATGTAATAAATTACCGCGAATTGGATAGAATAACATTACATTTAAGAGATGTATAATACAGATTATCCGACATAAATAATGATCATTAGAAATAGCGGAACGTGTGCCAACTAACTGCAAATGAACAGTCTATACATAACATTACATAAATAAACAACTCTATGTGTGTCCAAAAATGTAATTCACTAAACGTTTTGAATATAACTACCATACCTGAGATGAATGTTTAGCTTTTATAAGATATACAATATGTGTTAAAAGTGATCGTTTTTCACTTGGATGTGCTTTACTTCCGTTAGGCTGTTTTGTATATTTTTAATCTGCAGTAATTTGTTCAGTAAGTGACAAACTCTTATCTAGTTTTGTTCAAAATAATATGAACATCTTTTTAAGTGAAATTCGAAATGTATATTTTACTGATGACGATCTACAATATTTATTTGTGATCTATCATTTCAATAGTGTGAGAGTGTGGGATTATTATTATTGACAGAGTGTGCAAAACTCTGTATATAATTAATACTTTTAATTAATGCTTCAAAATACTGCGTATATATTAATGTTACTATAAATATAGCTATTGGGCACATTTCATCGCCGAACCATGTCCTTAGTTGCCCTATGTCTATAGCGAAACGATTTCGCTTATAATTAAACAAATTTAGTGTTATCTGAAATGACCATTATATATAAAATATATATCTGAGACAATATATATCTAAAACAATAAACAAAATTATATGTGTGGCTAAATTATGTGAATATTATGATCCACTAACCTAATATTTATAGTTTACATGCAGTCACCATGAATAATAATGAATTATTCATAGGCTTTTCATGCAGCTTTACCTACGTCGGACTAACATAACTATAAACACATTTAATTAATTTATATATATATATTTGTTCAGTCTTAAATTGACGTATATTCCCAGATAACCTAGCTATAACAGTTCACAGAGATTCTGAAGAATATATTTCTATAACATTTGAAAGTTTTTGAATCGAAGAGTTAAAAAATATGATAAACGAATCCGCCCAATAGTTACATTACGATAACAGACAATTATAATTATTTTTGCCTATTATATAGCTTATTCTTTTAGTGTAGTTATTCATATTATTTATACATACATCGTTTATTTGACTACCCATACACCACAAACTCCTGTATCTGCAGGTTATGCTAAATCCTTATTGTTTATAGACGACCGCAAGGGATTCAATTTTTCTGCAATTGCACATATAGATTACTCAATGCACACACACGTGGGTCGTATTTTTGTTTCATTCTATTGATTCTTTCAGTGAAAGAATTGTACTCAGATTTGTATACATGCATATTATTACTTTTAAACTTTAAAGTCAATTATATTTGTAGTTTTATTATTAATTTTAAACGAACATACGTATCTACCTCGCTTCTTTTTATTTTTTTCACGTATATAAGGTAAAGTCTACAGACATATACATCTGTGTTCAATTTGTGTTTAAAAATATCTAGCAGTATTTTAATAACCATACATATTGTTTTCATATTAAGGGTCGCTGCACCATTAGTCAACTCTCAACAGAGACTTTTTTCTGAAAGCTTTGTAGCTTGAAAACACTCAGAAATATGAAGTTAAACCATATATAAAACTTGATATATTTCACAAGACATAAAAAGGTTTAATGAAAATGTCCCATTAATTACTAAAAAAAATTAGTCGATTCTATATAGGCAATAGTGGATTCATTAATAAAAATATAAGTTGAAAGTATATTTTCTAACAGTCATATAGTAGTCATTTAGTTGGGCTATTTATACATGTTTAAGTAATATGAGGAAATAGTGAAAAACATTGAAACATATTGCGGGAAGTGACATGACAATTATAGGAATATCAAACATATAGGTGCAAAACAATCAAATAAGCTCACCCTGATAATAATTTTACCTTTTTTAAAAGTAATACGAGGAATTTAATAAAAAAATAAGGTTCATTAAAAGTCTTATTCAAGGATAACCTTAAATAAATAGATTTCGCTTTAATTTTTTAAAATTAAAATTTAATTTAATTTTAATTTATCATTATTCAAATTGAGAATTCAAATTTGTAACGCATAATAATGTTTTGTAATATTGAGTTGATTGTATTGAAATATATCAAGTTTCAAACATACATTTTGTTAATGCCGTCATATACACTGTATATCTTTATTGTAATATACGAGTATTTTATGGATCACTACGTTCACATGTTTCAATCATTGAAGGGGTAACACATATTCAAAGACATGTCAAGTAAAAATGTTTAGATTATTTTAGTAAACTTTAGTAAAATGGTACTTATATAGGTAGTACAATAAATTGAATAATAGCTAAAATCTGCACATTTTTATAGCGCCTCCTCTAGTCCACTCTGGTCAAATTATAAAAATATATGTGACTATCAAAAAGTTGGCCTAACATAGTATGTTGATGCAAAATAGAGTTAAACAGAAAATTGAAAATATGATGTTGATTTTGTTTAATCGATTATGTTGAACAATATTATCTCAAATAGACATCTTACTTTAATGAGCTATTATATTTAGTTGATATAAGATATAGTATATATATATATATTAATAAAAATAAAATATATAGGGAAATACGCATAATTCATTAAAAAAATTCATTCAATAAAAATCAATAAAATCGTCATAAAATATAAAATTATAAAAAACGTATCATACGTTTATTATTTAAATAAAATACATATGTCTTGTTTGAAAACCTAAAAATATTTAAAATATTTATTGTTCAAAATAATAAATGAATTACGTACAAGTTCCGCATGTTTTTAATTCATTTTTACTAAAAAAACGTATGACTTAATTCGTTCCAATGAATAGATACAACAATAATTATTGTAAAAATAATTATTTCTATAAATAATACATATATATAATATTATCATAGTAATATAAATAAGTTAAGCGATGTATTACGATCAATGGCGATATAATATGATGTATTACCATCAATATCGATATAATACGATGTATTACGTTCCATGTCGATATAATACGATGTATAATATTACGATCAATGGCGATATAATACGATGTATTACGATCCATGTCGATATAATATGATGTATTACGATCAATGTAGATATAATACGATGTATTACGATCAATGTAGATATAATACGATGTATTACGATCATTGTCGATATAATACGATGTATTACGATCAATGTCGATATAATACGATGTATTACTAAATTTCAATATAAAACAACTTTATTTATATTATTAGAATCTAAATAAATTTCACAAAAATTAACAATCGGTACTTTTTGACTAATGACATATAAAGGCAACTTTACTATTCGAATGGGTATTTTTTTCTTACTTCAACATAAAAAGAGAGCATACTTTGTATGAACAATATTTAATAAGTGGAGAATGTTGTATACTGGAATTCATAAAATAATAATTTTAATTTAGTTTAAACGATTATGTTAGTTTATATCAAGAATAAACATAATTTTAATCTTTAGATACAATTTGACACCTCGCAATATTGGTTTTAGTCACAGCCAGTTTTTACACGGAGGAGATCTATCATTGTGATTTTTAAATTAGAGGTATGTATAAATTTAAAAACATATACATAAAAAAAGATACACCCAGAAATTAGGTTTTTCCCGGTTTCGTCTAGAATTATAACCAGCAATTAAATTAACCAGGCATGTCATTAAAACAATTGAATATATTGTCGTGAGTATAGTGAACTCGAAAATTCAAAATAATTTAGCCGATAATATTATTAATTTAGAAAATTAAATAAAACAAATGTTTATTTATTGACATTTGGATAAATTAAAAAACGTTTATAATCTTATGCCAGACGTAATTGAATTAATAACAGTTTTTTTTAAATATTAATCACACCTTGTAGTCAAACAATTATTAAGATAATTATTAAATAATTATTTTAATCATTAGATAATTTAATTAGATCAGTGTTTGTTTATATTTTTATTTGTTATTGAACAAATAATTTTCTTAATAAATAGTTGTCTACTTTAAATAAATCAAACTATACTGTTAATTTTATATTGTCTACAATAAATTGTATTCTACATTTTGGATTTGTTAGCGTTTGTTTATAATTTCATTAAATAAAATTAGTTTAATTAGTTTCTGCTTAATATAATAAATAAGTTTAATGTTATTCAAGACCAGCACTAACTTTATTAAATTATTTTAATATTTAAAAATAGAGTAATCGATATTTTAGTTTTTTGTTTTATGTTATTTATTATATATTATAGTATATTCAAATAAGATACTGATATAATTAGAATATAAAATAAGGTGCTAGATTATTAGAGTGAGAAGTCTCATCATAATTTAATATTTAACATAAATTACATAATATTAATTTCACATCTATCTCGATAATTAAATTTGTCATGTAACATGATTCAAATGTTTTAGTGAGCTGTAAATTTTTAATATATTTTGAGATTATTGTTATCATATATCAATTTTGTCAATCTTAAATATTTTGTTATTAGATGATGGTCCATTGTTTTAAAAATTACAAATGAAACATCACAAAATAAATTAAATTTGCTGGAAATTGACAGTTGATAAAATAAGATTGTAAGAGTTTATCAATATTTATCAAGGCTATATTTTTCGAAAATGGAATATTCTTCAATCAAACTAATATTTATTCGTCATTTAACTTTTTTCTCCATCATTGAGGTTACTACATACTTTTATCTTGGAGTAGCATTATATTAATGCTATGATGAGTATTAATAAATATCAGATAACATTGTTAAAGTATAATAAAAGGATTTGTGGGAAACCTGTTAATTATATATTTATCATTTAATTTATCATTTTATTACTAATAAGTAGTATCTATATTTTTTACCAACAATATCGAAATAATTCCAAGGTTGAATAATATATTGTAATGTTGAAATTAATTCGGATATAAAAAAGTAGTTATACAATGTTAAATAGCTTTTTAAAAATAGTAGAATGTGCTAATTTTAATTTGTTTACAGGTCTATTTATCAAACTTATTAATTAATATAACAGAAATGTATTATCTGTATTCCAATATATTAAATAAATGACTTATTCTCATATACATTAATTCTTATAAAAGCAATTTGCTAAAATAAAAATAAATTAAATATAACAGAATTTTAAAAAATAAATTATTAAAATTGAAAAGAAGTGTTTTGTAAAAGGATGTTATAATAATTTGATTGAAAGAAAACTATAACTGTAATACAAATTTTGAACTAATATTATATAATGCCAATTTAAAAAGCACCATATATCATTTTATTTTCCAAAAATAGTTTAATCCCAGTTAATTTTTTTTACCAATTTAGAATTAATACATTTTAGTATATGTATTTTATTTTGTAGTTAAAAGTACGTTTTAAGTTTAATATTTTATATGCTTTTTCTTTTACGATTTAACTTTAACCCAACATTGTCACTGTAGCTATCATTGGGTCAACATTGTCACGGTAGCTATCATTGGTTCAACATTGTCACGGTAGCTATCATTGGTCCAAAATTGTCACGGTATCTATCATTGGTTCAACATTGTCATGGTAGCTATCATTGGTTCAACATAGTCACGGTAGCTATCATTGGGTAAACATTGTCACGGTAGCTATCATTGGTTCAACATTGTCCCGGTAGCTATCATTGGTTCAACATTGTCACGGTAGCTATCATTGGTCCAACATTGTCACGGTAGCTACATTGGTCCAAAATTATCACGGTAGCTATCATTGGTTCAACATTGTCCCGGTAGCTATCATTGGTCCAAAATTGTCACGGTAGCTATACTTGGTTCAACATTGTCACGGTAGCTATCAGTGGTACAACATTGTCACGATAGCTATCATTGGTCCAACATTGTCACGGTAGCTATATTTGGTTTAACATTGTCACGGTAACTATCATTGGCTCAACATTGTCACGGTAGCTATCATTGGTCAAACATTGGTCAAGGTACACCTAACTAATTAAATGATTTATACAATATGAACATTTTTGAGAAATAATTTTTAAAACAACTTTCTATAATTTAATTTGTTAAATTAATTTACTATTTGATTAAAAAAATTGTAATTGCTCTATGAGGAAAAATTTGAACGCATCATATTTTTCAAACTTTAGTAAAGTTAGATGGGTCTTTTGTACTTATCAAGTGTATGACTAATATTTTAATAATGTTGGTCAAAGTCTATAAATTAAATATCTTTGACAAACAACTCATTTGAATATAATTTATTTTAGATAGTAACCTAATGAAGTGAACTATTTATTTCATAGCTATTTTTGTATGTAGATATCTCCCTAACACAATAATAATTACCTTAAACAATTAAAAATTTTAATTATAATGTTATGCTATTATACTACCTATTCACATTTTTAAAAAGAATCAAAATATGGTTGTCACTGAAATGCGGATAAAAATTAATTTTATTATTTTTAAATTAAATTAATTATTTAATTTTATATATGTTTTACGTTTTATTTATATTGATATACTATATTCCATTCTGCCCTGCATTAATGAAACGTACGTTGTACACGTGAGAAATATAAATGGTCTTTCCATTTTAACTTCATTAAAAAATTTATTTCTTGATGACATTTAGTAAAACTGATAGAAATAATTTTATTACAAAAAATATCGTTCGTTTGTTTAGTTTATTTTTTTCTTTATTTTAATTGAATTAAAAATGGTTCTCTTATACCATTAGTTTTGTTATGGACCATGAACCGATATCAAATTTTAATGTCAAAAATTTTGATAAAGGGAACAAAAACGTATAAGGCGGAATACAATTTTGATAAAAACTGTATTTATAATTAATTTTAGTTTATTTGTACATAAGAGTACAACATTTTTTCCCCATTTCACACAAACCAATATTTTAATTTTAAAACATTCAAGTTTTCCCTTTTTACGGTCTATTTACTGATATAAAATATTATAGCATAACATTTTCTAAAGAGGAAACATTAAGCAAAAAACGGGACACAAATTTTACAAAAATGGGATTTTTAGTTCATTTTAGTTTTTTTGTACATAGGCGGAACTATTTACTAAAACAATATATTTCAAATTGAAAATAATATAATAATTTTAGCTAATGACAGTCAGTTTTTCACAGACTAAAACCCGTCCCGTCCAAAAACACACATTTTAGAACAAATTGTTTTAAAGCGGAATTAATAAAAATACATTTTCATTTATTTAAAATTTTTATATAATAAGCGTTAAAGTTTAGGGATATCAAAAAAATTGCCTAATATTTCAATAAACATTAACTAGATAGCTGTACGCTGCGGTTTCAATAATGTTCCTTTTACCAAGGGCTGTGATATTTATTAAGATTTATAATGAGCGCCTTCACTTGACTTTAGTTCCCGAATCCTTTCCCATGGGCAATAAAATATATAAAGTACTATCACGAGCCCCTTCCCCTCTCTCCCCAACACACCTCTCCCCCCTCTCCACCGCACCAATCTCATATAATGTATAATACATAATTTATATAACTTACTAGAGAGCTGAACGCTGTCTGCTATTTCGTTAAAATAAATAAGCTCTTTAATAAAATTTAATTTAATAAAAATTGATTAACTAATAATAAATAATATAAATTAATTAAAATTATAATGATTTTAATTGACTATCGTTTAAACTTACTAGATAGCTGAAAATGGGCACTAATTAAATTTTTTTAAATTTATAATAATAATGAAATTTATTTAAATTAAATTTATTTGCATTTGAATTTGACTATATATAGGCCGCTTTCTAATATATCTAATATATCTAATATATCTAATATCTAATATATAATACATAATATCTAATATCTAATATCTAATATCTAATATCTAATATTTAATATCTAATATCTAATGTCTAATATCTAATATCTAATATCTAATTAAAATCAAAGTTTGGTTTAACGTTTTAGATAATTGTGTTATAAATATATGTTATGTACAAACTATATTTACAAATTCTGTAGATAACGTAATGACAATTATAAATAAGGACGGGGTTGATCGGCATTATATCTTAGGACAAAACAATTTTTAATTTATATCTATTATGATAAAGTTAAAATTTAAAAAAAACTTATCTAATAGCTTATATTATACGATACATGTTTTTCATTAAATATTAGATAATAAAGCATAATTAAAAACAGTCATCATTTCCTTTAAAATTGAAAAAACGTAACTTTCTTGTTCGTGGTGTACTACAACATTTGTCATTACATATATTTATAGTTTAGTCATGTTGATCAATCTATTGTAGACATTAACGAGTTCAACTCTTCTAATATGGCCTCTATAATAGGTTATCGTGCATTACTGTTGAAAGGAACAATTGTTTCTACCAATTAATGTCATATTTTGTATTGAAGAATAGTTTTACATTTTTATAAAAGTAAAAAGATTACATATTGCGAATTAATTTTTTTTTATATTCATGAGTCTATAAGTTTATAATATAGTCATGGTTTATTATATTGCGATTAATGATTTATGAAAATTGCTTGAAATATGTTGACGTTATTTAAGCTAGTAATTTTGAAATTTATTACAATAAATATTTCACTTTTATAAATAAAATGCAAAATAGATGAATAAATAGTGATGATTTAACACTAATGATGGATAATAAAGTAAATTATAATGAATGCTTAATGGTTGAGGGACTGCGAATATCAGACCTTAATTTTAGGAAATGGACAAAATATTTAGTGCTTAATAAAATGTGGATCATGAAAAAAGGTCATAAATTGGGAAAAGATTTCACATGATACGTTCAATCACTGAGTTTCTCATAAATATTTAATAGATAAAAAACCACTAATTCTCAAATGGTCCTGCCGCTTTCAAGAGCAAAGGAGTATCATGGGGGAAGTGTTATTCAATCTATTCTCATTACTAAAATATAGTCAGACAGAAGAAAAATATATCTATTTGGAAAAGCTATAGAAAACATAACAGTAGAGACAGTAATGTTAAACAAATTATAGTAAGTGTTATACATGAATAAGACATATTTTACTACTAAATGTTGTCAAGCGAAAAAATAACTTCGTGAAAATAAAGTAGTTTCCATTCACGGGCATAATTCTGTTTTGGAGGAACCTTTCGAAAACTTAACAATAAAAAATTAATATAAAGTTGTTATTATGATATTAAAAAACTACTGATCAAATACCAGTATATATCTACATTTAAGGAGGATCGGCATCAAAGACTTTTTATATCGTATCTCACGAGTACAGTTTATTATCAAAGCACTCACATTTTTCGTATATTATTAGGAGATATTTCTGAGTAATAAAGTTATCTGTATATATATATATATACTGTACATATGTGGAATTATTGTTGTAAAAGGTCCTTGAAAAGAGCTTTGAACCAAACGGTGTGATTAAAATGTAATTAATTGCAATGATATTTATATTAAAATATCAGCAAATAGCAACTTTATATTATTTAATCTATAGTTTTGATAAAAACAATTTTCGTTGGCTTACGTCGGGATTGATTTGTCCTAACTCAAAATTGAGAATAATTATTGCATTAACATAATTAATGTTACATGTTGGAGTTTATTAAAATTATTTATATTATTATATTTTGATATATATCAACATGCAAAAAAAATTGAACACTTTAAATCAATTGTTATAAACAAGAATATTATCTTAAATAAAATATGTACATACGGTGTGATATTATTTATAGGTACTGATTATTATTTATAGACGCTGAGCGCAAAAGTAAAATTTAATACGTTCTACGTTCGTCGCACACATCTTCATTTGATTAATTAGAAACATTTACTGTAAATGTAATTATTTGTGTTCTCGTCGTCTCCTTTTACTTGACAGCCTTGTTAAACTGTTGTGGCTCCTGTGTGTCCTTGTGTTCAATTATATAACAATGTGTATTTCTATAAGAAAATATTGCAGGATATTTTTACCAATAGATTTTTGATGATAAATACAATATGCAAATCTTCTCTTATATTGAGTGCCGAGCAAGCTTTGCATACATACAATACTAAATTAAGATATTATTCGTTATATACGTTTTGATATTGACTCCCAATATCGACGATATTATATAATATTAGAAACGTACAATCAGTCTGAATTTATAGTTATACAGATGCTAGGTGCTTAGAGACAGGTAGCAAAAAGGAAATTTTCAGTGAATAGCGTATATTAACTATAACAAAAAGTTAATTTTAATTTGGAATTGGATATTTTATAAATTGTTAATAATAGTGCATTTTTAACCTAAATATATAATTATTTAAATCGGTGGAGCACAGCATTGTCTAAACATATTGTTAGACCAATGCAAAAGTAATTTTAATTTCTAAGCAATAGTACATTAAATATATAATAGTAATATATACGTATAAAAATACATTTAGTTCAGTAGTATTATGTTTACATTAATGTTGAAACAATAAGAATTAATATATATGTACAAAATGTTACGACGATAAATAGGTTGTGTGC